>LR812535.1:41191337-41378837 GCA_903798195.1 Danio kyathit
TTTCCCAGAGATGGAAGGGCATCCGCTGCGTAAAACATATGCTGGATAAGTTGGCGGTTCATTCCGCTGTGGCGACCCCGGATTAATAAAGGGACTAAGCCGAGAAGAAAATGAATGAATGAATGAATGAATGAACACAGGAGTATACTCCATACTTTTTTCAGATCATTGTTACACTCCTGATAAAAAAAGTGCCAGAAGTCAGAAGTCTTATATGTTAGTGAAAATAAATATAAAAAAGATAAATAAAATTCAAAATAATCTCTGTTAGTGGAAAGCAAAATACACTAAGATCATTTAACAAATCTTTTTTATTTTTTTTTTTTAAATGTATTCTGTTTTTTCACTATGTATAATAAAGAAATTACATACTCAGAATTCAAGAAAAGGTCAAATTGCAACAATTCAAGGATCAATAATCCATATCTATTGATTGACATTCTGAATATTGGAATAAGATGGAGGGTCCCAATATGGTATTATATGAGTTTAAGAGCAAGAATGGGCAAATTTCCCCTGAGGCCTTCCTCCATCTTCTTTTGAGTGACTACTTCATTCTCAAGAGGATGTCTAAGAATGAACAAGTCAATATTTGGTAACACTTTATTTTGATGGTCCATTTGAGTATTAGTAGACTGTCTGCTTAATATCTGTTGACACTGACATTTAACAGTCCTTCAACAGACATTTAACTGACTATAAGAAACTTTGCAAGTACACGTCAACTTACACTAACCCTAACCCCAACCCTAACCCCAACCTAACAGTCTACTTATAATCTAATGATAATTAGTTGCAATGTAACTTAAATTCAACAAACGGACCATCAAAATAAAGTGTGACCCAATATTCTCCAACACATTATCTTATTCTGTAACACAAATGCAATTGTCAGTTAAATGGAGCAACGCTGGTTGAGAATCAAAGAGCTAATTCTTAAAAAGCTCATACACAATGCATCTTATAATATTATTCTTATTTTGCAGACAGGTTAGGGTTATTGTTAGGATCAAAGCTGTCTATGTGGATCTGTGTGAATGAGTGCTATTTTGATAAAAATGCCATCTGTACACGAAACGGTTCAAAAGTGTAAAGGAAAAACCTTTCCATTGTTTATCTATTGTTGTCATGCAGGAGAAGGTAGGGGTGCACTAACCTTTCCCAATGCAATCAATGCAATAAAATCAATTTATAATTTATATTTCAAGTGTCAAGCGTTACTTCACTTCAGTATGACTAAATATCTCAAAAAAGTCATCACTTTTCATAGGGTGCACTTACTTTTTCACAGCATTGTATGTGGCAAACCCACAAAGCAGCAACAAAAAAAGCTTGCAAACCTGAGCAAATAAACAAGTTTAATTCTAACTGGCAGTGATTTCCACAGCGGTGTCCCTTCTTTGACCCCGCTCCACCCCTGTCCTCTCCGAAGAGCAGCCCCTGTGAGCGCACTAATTAACACTCATTAGTTCATCATTGTCTGATCCTCTCCAACAAGCCCACAGATGTAACCAGGAAGCTACTCCGCACTGTCGGAGGTAGACTTCTGTCTAGCAAGCAACCGTGCGGCTCGGCAAGGAAATGATGACAAACTACAGCCAGCCACACGCTGAGAGGTTGGACGACTCTGAGTGATTGAGTGATCAGTGATAATGAAGAGATATACAGGGAACCAATGGGGTGGCGGCGAGGCATCCGTCCTTATGGAAGATGCATATATTTTCACACCCGTTCCAAACTACACAACCGCTGAGCACACATGGAAACCAGAAAACACGGCTTTCCATGCACCTTCTCACCACATGCAGTCATTTCAGTGAAATGATATGCAGTGGACTCATAAAGAAACATCTGCGTTTAAACGCAGAGCGACCACAGAAAGTGAGAGAGAAAAGGCACAGATGACACCAGCTCAGCAGACACGACAAAGACAGCAGATTAGTGGGCAGAAGTTGACACACTCATCTCCCAGAGGAAGATCTGGACACCATACGCCTGTTCCAACATTATCACAAACACTCCCAACACACAGTCCTACAGTAACACTAGCCGTTTATGTGCAGCCAGTGGAACATTTGATTGCTCAGAGGTTGCTCTTTCATTTAGTCAGCAGTTGCATTTTAGTTTTCAACATTTCTACTGTCATTTTAAAACAGCGAGACTATATTTACGCAAGTTATATTTGTTAATCCATTTTAGCCAATCCGACAAGCGGACAACACTAAATACAGGAACTTGCCTACTTTCGACCTCTTCCAGAAATAGTTTGAGTGACATCTGAGTGATATGTTTTTTGTAGTGTAAATGCTCATGGTTTCAAATGCATCCATACAGTCACAAAAGTCGTATCCACTAACCGAATGTAAGATTATTATGAGTAGGCAATTGAGCAGTGTTTGGTCGTCTATGAGTATCTGTCAAGCTGGTTTGTTTGGTTTGTTTGACACACTGCCTCTCGTTTGGCTCACGGTGGGGAGAGTTTGACCAACTTAGCATGTAGAATTGATGTTGACCATTGGTGAATGAGAATGCTCTGATTGGCTAATCAGCAACGAACAAAAATGTATGTGGAGAAAAAAAGCAAACGATGCAAGACAAAACACTTCTTCTAATAGAGCTCACAATATGCAATTTAGTTACAGTCACAAGGTGACAATCACAGTCAATTTTCATCAATGCTAGTTCTTTGAAGTCAGCTGGTTGTGTCCAGGGCTTAATAGCCCTTTTCCACTGAGTGGTACAGTACTGTACAACACTGGTTGGTACGTGTCACCTTTAGCAGGCTTGCGTTTCCACTGCCAAAAGGGTACCAATGGTGGCCATGGTGTATGACAGAAAGTTTCAGACAACGTCATTCTCGCTCAAGGAAATGTCAAAGTAAAGCTGTACGGGTCGTTCATATATCATATGAGAAGCACTTCTCACAAAAACAGATGCTTTATTCACATAAATACTTGTTCATAAATGTTTATTATTAACCTTTCTTCGAACGTGATTTGATTATATATGATATGTTACCAACTACAGAAAAACTACACACAGCATACATTTAGTCCTTATTTGGATTTATTTTGGAGCAAACCTCTCATCTGTATCTTTATTCTTCACCAGCACATGTAACCTATTGTTAGAAAGTAATTCCGTCATTCCGAGTTCATAATCGTCCAAAAGGCAATAATAATAGTTAAACATGGCAATGTGTTCATGTTTTAGGTTGCTGAAAGAATCATTTGCTCCTTTGTTTTTCCCGGCTTCTCTTTTGTTTTTTCGCGCTTCACTCTCACGTTTGTCCGTTTCTGAAAGGATTGGATGTCAGAAGCACTTTAATAATCACACTCACTTTATTATTATTGACTCAAAAAGTTTGTTATTTCATATATAGCTCTCCGGAGAAAGTGAAACCACTCGCGCTTCTAGACGGCCTCGTAAAACAACAACAGGACACGGCAGATTTTGTTATTTTTGGATTTATGGATTTATGTTAATCAAGAGGATGACAAGGTTTGTTTGAGCTCAGGTCGACCATGGCTCAATATTATAAGTATATGCGCATCTAGCTCCGCCTTTTGGGACCTTTTTGTCATGCTAGGTACCCTTTGCAAAGGGTACTCAAAAAGTGGTACAGTATGGTTCGCTTTTTGGTACCCTTTTAAAGTGGAAACTGCCATAAAAGGGTACCAAACCAAACTGTATTGTACCACTCAGTGGAAACGCGACCATAAGGTACAAAAAGAAGACATTTGGTGTTACTACTATGTGTACGGAGTGTATAATAATAATAATAAAAATAGCACAGATAAATTAAAAATAAAACTGGCACAATTTCAAATGGCAGCCTAAACACTTTGGGTCTTATGAGTCTGCACTTTCATGACAGAATGCAGACTTGACTGTTGACTGCTGAAGTCAGAGCTTGCTACAATGTGGGACATAAGTTGCCCACCACACTCTTGTGGGCCCAGTGGACACACACTTACCATGTAACCACTGTTAACATTGACGTTTGACATATGGTTTTAAGATTGGGTCTGTTAGGTAAATAAATTGCTCAAACACAGCAGAAGTGTACATCATGGGTGCATCCTGGTCACAAAATCAAGAATGAGACACTCCAGTCCAGAAGGGATAAAATCCTGCAGAGTTTAGCTCCATCACTAATCAAACACACCTGCTTGTAATTTTCAAGCAATCCTGAAGACGTATGTTATATGTTTCAGGTGTGTTTGATTATTAATGGAGATGAACTCTGCAATGGCCCTCCAGGACTGATGTTGCTTGCCTACCCTATGGTTTTGTATGACACAATCATGCAGTAACTATTGTAAGTCCACAATGCAAGTGCATACTGTATAATGCTCTTTGACTATTGAATAAAAGTCTGCTCAGAGCTTGCCTCAGCAAAAAAGTGGGCATTATAACCCTTTTACATGTACATTTTAAATACTCCTTCTCAGATATGTGTAAGAACATCTATTTTGATGTTTAAACAGCTGAATGATCATCATATTATTTGATCTATAATGTGTGAGCATTAATGTGTGATGTGTGCCGCAGTATTAAGCTGCGGTCACAAGAGTTTGAGCTTGCAAAATTCTGTAGTACGGCGCTGTGAAAAGGGGTGGGATTAAACAAGATGATTAGACATTTAAAAAAGCGAGCAATTAGTCCATATTTTAAATTTCTGTCCAGAGAGGTCATGTTTTGATTTTTTCGATTGGTCTCATGCAGTTAAGTGATGCGATTTCACAGGTCAAAGTTCACCAAGCTTGAACTTTTCAATGCAGCGAACTGCAAAACTTGTCGCACGAGCTTGCGTTTCTGGTCTGACGCATTCACGTGCGTATGAATGGAAGTCTATGGGGTGAAAAGTCTAGTGTGACAGCAACTTTAGGCTGCACTGCAGTGGAGAGATTAGAGCTGCTGGATTTACAGCATGTTAATTCAACAGCTTCTCCCAAAAAAACAGTTCTTTAACCAGTATAACTGATTACGTCAAAAAAAAAAATTATTACTGTCACCTCCATAGACATCAGTGTGAATCATTGCAGGAAAGCAGATTTGAATTTAGTAGCTGATCATGTGGTGCATGTCAATGTTTTAATCACACCTCTGTGATCGTATGCTCCAGGTCCCAGCCAAGACTGATCATACTGATGTGATCGTACACAACAAATGGTTAAATAGGCACAATGGGTGAAAAAAAGTTCAGAAACAGACCAAAATCTAAAATATTAAACAGGACACTCTACGGCAGGGGTTCTCAAACTTGGTCCTGGAGGTCTGGTGTCCTGCAGATTTTAGTTCCAAGTTGCCTCACCACACCTGCAAGGATGTTTCTAGAAAGCCTAGTAAGAGCTTAATTAGCTAGCCCAACTGTGTTTTATTGGGGTTGGGACTAAACTTTGCAGGGCACCGGCCCTCCAGGATCGAGATTGAGAACCCTGCTCTACATCAATGGTCTCAAATGCGATTCCTGGAGGGCCACAGCTCTGCACAGTTTAGTTCCAACCACCTCTAATTCACACCCACTTAATAGTATCTAGTAGTCTTGAACACCTTGATTAGCTAGCTTAGCTGTGTTTAATTAGTGTTGGAGTAAAACTGTGCAGAGCTGCGACCCTCCAGGAATCGAGTTTGAGACCTATGCTCTAAGGAGTTAGGGATGAATTATGCCATTTTGGATGGGGTCGAAGTACCTACTAAAAGCAAAATTGGTGAATCACAGCCTTCAGTCTTATTGACTGACAGACGCAAGTATATGGCAATGATTGTTCACAAGATTGAAAGAACGCAATTTGAGATTAGCCTATTTTTTGTTAACATTCTTGTTTTCAAAAGTCAGTCTCGAGTTCTGCCTTCTTATTACAACATGCACACTGTTAAAGACAGCAAGAAATGATTGATCAAGAAGTAAAGTGTAGTCGAAAATGTTTCTTGTCCTTGTCCTAGCATTAATCAGTTCATTTGTCATTACATCCTGTAAATACTGAAAACACAGTACTGGCAAGGACAAAACCTTTAGGGGACTATTTAGTTTTTCTAAGGGCCTGTATTTGACCTGACCTCAACTACACACTGTCATCTCTAAACATGCCGAGGCCAAAGTGGGTCTAGTATTAGGAACTCCAGCCTCTCCACGCTGAGATTAGGGCACATTCTCCGAACCAGCACAGTAAGGACTATAAACCTCCTGCTCTGTGTACGGATGCTGAGGTCTGCACCCATCTGCTCAGCTTCTGCCCACTAATCTGCTGCGAGCCATAGATAGAGCGAGAGAGAGAGAGACACACACACACACACACTGCGGATAACATTAGTTCTTGTAAGTCTACCACCAGAGGTTTTTACTTGCACCCGAATGTCCACTGTGACAAATGTGGTTTAGAGGTGACTGATTAAAAAGGAAAGCTGGGCTGTTTGCCTAGCGAGAGTAGCTGTCATCTACAGAAACTCTTAGACCAGGCATATTGAAAATCTACTGGCGTAATCGGTTCATATGCAACAGCAGATGTCGGTGAGGGAAAAAATGCAGGGTACATGTTTCAATCAAGCGCACAGCAACAAGCAAAGCTAAACGAGTCTGGATTAATATGACAGGACTAACCCTCGTCCTGATTTATAGGGCATTGTGGTTCGTGCATATGTGGCAGCGCATATGTGTCCCGGCAGAACATTAAGGAGGACGGTGCAGACGCTCTTTTCCCATTTCAGTCGAAGCGCAGATCTTATCTCATCCCAGCGAGGAGCCAACGAGTGGCATTTTCAAAGGAATTAGACCAGAGCTTCCAGCATGTCTGCCAAACGCTGCACGGAGAGTGAACACTCCACTAGGGAACAGATGGTCATTACGATCATTTATAAGTTATTAGCGCACATGATCCTACCTTAGTCTGCCTAATCCAACAGTGCCTGTTTTTATCTGGTTCCGTTCAGAGTGAGCGCACCTGCCCAGAATGACGGCCTAATGATCGGGAGGCTCCAACTCATCATATTGGCATATAGTGAAGGATGTTGATGCTTCCACCAGGTGAAACTCTCCAGTTGGTTCAAAAGGGGATGGGGCTGTATCTTACGCATTTTGGAGAAAGATGCTTTTTGGGAATGCCACAACTTTTAATAAGTGTCAAGTAGTAAAAATAAAGTAGTAAAAAGTAGTAAAGTGTACGGTGGCCCAGACACATGCAATTACAAAACCGCCAGCAAATTGAGAAAACGTCTTCATCCATTTGACAGCATACATGCTGCAAATGCTTACCCTTGCCTGATTCCCTTGTCTTTTGTATTTTATTAGCCTAAATAACCATAACCTAAATAGCTGGGTCCATCACATTTTAGGGTCCCCTTGAAACATTTCCGTTGTGTTTCGTGCTTTTTGAAAGTGTTGAGAGAATTTTCATAAGGCGTTTACGCAGTTTCTTTGTGTTGTGAGAAAATGCATTACGTTTTATTAATTTGTTTGTGTTGTGAGGAAATACAGCGTGTTTTTAAAAAATGTGTTTGCGTTGTGAAAATTTGCAACACGTGTGCTGTCTTTTCTCAATTTGCTGGCGTTTTTTGGTATTTGCACGTTTTCCTAAATAGCATGTGTTATTTTAAATTCAATCGGCCACCACAAATGTGACTAAACAAGTATCACATTTTAATATTACACACATATAATAAGATCTAAAATTAAATAACTGTAATAATAATAATAATAATAATAATAATAACATTGATATTTATAAAATAACCAACTCCAATGAGTGCCAACTCATCAGAATGCAAATAAATTTAAATATATATATATATATATATATATATATATATATATATATATATATATATATATATATATATATATATAATACATTTTAATTTAATTTGATTTAACTCACCTGGCCTTCACAAGTAGCTGAGAAAAGAATAATTAATAATAATATTGAGAATAATAAAAAAGTGCTCCGGTTTCCCCCACAGTCTAAAGATAGTGTATGTGGTACAGGTTAATTGAATAAGCTAAATTGGCCATAGTGAGTGTGTGCAAAAGTGTGTGGGTGTTTACCAGTGTTGGCTTGCGGCTGGAAGGGCATTCGCTGCGTAAAACATGTGCTGGATAAGTTGGCGGTTCATAAAAAAAATTTGTTAGTTTATGTTTTTTTTTTCTGGCAGCTGGGGTGGCAAATTACAGAAATTTACTGTAAAATAACAGCCGTTAAAATACAGAAATTTATCGTAAAATAACGGCCGTTAAGTTACAAAAATTTACTGTAAAATAAGTTCCGTTACATTACAGAAACATCCTTAAAGAGCCCCTATTATACATTAAATAGGGTCATATTTTGGTTGTAAAGGTCTCCAACAACAGTCTAATATGCATGCAAGGTCAAAAAACACTTTCATGGTCTTATAATATGCATTTATTTTTACCTAATTTTCCCAGAGACTCCCATATGAATCGTTCAGTGATTCATTTGTTCCCAAACCGCTCCTTAGGGCGAAGCTAATCTGCGCTGATTGGACCGATGACAGCCTGTTGCAATTGGTCAACACTAAAAGCCTTCAGCACGAGACGTATTAGTGTAAGGCGTGGATTTTGGCAGTGGATGAATGTAAATACAGACGATGGACTTGAAAATACTGACGACTAACTATTTTATTGAGCAAAAACTCCAAAAACTGGGGAGGAGATCGACACGCGTCTCCTAGCCCGTCACACTCTATCTCAGTGTTGCCAGATGTAGCTGACTGATTCCAGCCAAACAACTATCCAAAACCCGCCAAAATGCAAAAAAAAAAAAACACCCACTCATCTGGAAAACATGGTTGTGACAGTCGCAAAAAACACGATAAGTGTTTATACCCGCACAATCGTGTTATAAACAGTCCAATTGAGCGGGAAACCGCCAAATCTGGCAACACTGCTCTACCTGCTCTTTTTTCACACACACACACACACACACACACACACACACACACACACACACACACACACACACACACACACACACACACACACACACACACACACACACACACACACACATTACCCTCCTCCTCAGAGGACACAACACAAAAATAAAAGTCCTTAACAGAAGCATTCAAAAACAGAACACATAGAATGTATATTAAAGAAACAACTTCACATTAGTTACTAACACAACAGAACACAGTACCCGGTTCTCACCAGTGTTATTAGGGCCGGCGCGTCAATAGAATACTGAGGGTGGCGTCCGTGAACTCCCCCGGTTCTCACTTTTATCCGCGACACCCACCCCCTCCCTCCTGGTCCTCATTTTCCCCCAGTCTCCCGGATTTTTTGTGTGTGCATGAGTGCATTAAAGCAGTGCAGTTAAACACCAGCATATTGCTCTGTTATTAACAATAACACAAAAAGCTAAAAAGCTGAACTATTCTGAACCTTGACCACCAACCGTGTGTAAGAATAGCTGATGGTAGCCATAGCAATGACAAACGACAGGATTGCAAGCTCACAAACATGTTTAAATCCCCAAAGAAAGCAGCACGCGTAGCGTTTTTATCATGGTTTTAGTCGTGATATGTATAAGTGTTATATGTTCTCAGGGCTTACCTGTACTCTGCTTTGCCCAACGATCACCAACCCTCATTACAAAATGGAGGAATAATCCATGAGCTGTGTATTGATAGATCCTGTGGAGCTCTGTCAAAGTCTCATACATCAGTAGTCTTTTCTGATCCTTCCTTTTTTGCAAAAATAAACCTCAACCACTGACTCTTCACAGCTTCATCTTTGAGTAGAGAATATAACACAAACTTTCCCTCAAACTTCCAATAATATCCAGCTAAGCACAGCGTCTTCATGACTCATGACTTCAGGATCTGTTTATATTCCTCTTCAATTTGCTGCTGTGTCAGTGGGCGAGGCCGCAGGTTTAAATTTTGCAGGTCTGCGTGTGCAACCATTATGTTTCGTATCCACATCACGCCGAAACGGCTAAAAACTCGTTATCAAGACGATTCATTCCAATCACTATGAGTAGACTCTTTTATAGATGAATCAATAGTTTTATACACTGTCCACTTTCAGATTTAAGCTTTAGCTGGATATTTCACTTCACTTAGAGCTGTGTTACACACTACATAGAAAGTCATTTTCAAAAACCCATAATAGGAGCTCTTTAAATTTAAATTTCCGGTAAATTTCTTTTTTTTTTTTCCCGTAATTTAACGTCTATTATTTTAAGTTTTTATTTCTGGCACCCCAGCTGCCAGAAATAAACATATATGAAACAAATTAATTAAAAACTAAATTAAATAAATTACAAATACTCACACTATCAAGTACCACTCCAAAATAAAATAAAATATGCTAACTTCTTTACCATATCTGATTCACACAATGAAGTGCAGCTTATTACTTAAAACATGGAAACAATCAATAACAAAACATTCTTAATAGCTTTTGTTTCTGCTTCCATATTGCACTGTGTTGAGCATCTCTTTAATGTTGGTTCTTGTGAGCATGTGCTGAAGGGCAGAGCTGGAGATGAAGGCTTTCCTGTCATCTCCCATGTTGTCTGTGCAAACAAGTCTCAGAATGAACACCCCAAACAGGTGTGTGCTGCCGCCGGATGTGGAACAGCCTCTGCCTCAGTCACATGGAGAGGCAAAAATAGAGCCAATCAATGTCCCGCATGCTTACAATGGGTTTGTTTGTTCTGAGTGCCAAGACCTCAACATAAAAAAATGGAAACTTCTGGTGCACAGTGTCATCAAATAAAGGACAAAATCATAGCATTCAAAATTATTAAATGGGTTTAAAATTCATTGCATAAATTTGTCTCTGTAATGTAGATTATAATAATGTAAAGGCATAAAATAAAATTTGAATATTGTAAAATAATTGTAATAATAATTATATATTTTATTATTTTTATATATTGTTTAAGATATTAAAATTGTATTTTATGCAATTACATTATCATAATCTACAATACAGATACAAGTTTATGCAATGAATTTTAAACCATATATATACTTTTTGAAAACCATATTTGTTCTTATGTTAAGATATAATATTTTATTTTATACCATTCGTCACCTTAGAATTATAAGGTTCTATCTGACATTTTTGTCAAAATTGAGTTATTGCCATATTCTTATTAAATGACAACTTATTTACATTATAGGATGTTTTTTATAAGTTTTTTACATTTTAAGACTTTTTATTTAAAAAACAAATGTTACACACACACTGTTTGCTATGGAATGCAAAAACTTTGAAGCTCAATATCTCAAAATCATTCAGAACGCATATAGAACCTTATAATTCCAAGGTGACGCATCGCATTATAATCTACAATAAAGATACATTTTTATGCAATGAATATGCATATATCATCTAAAGCATAAAATGAGTGTGCTTTTAAATCAGGAGTAAAAAGCTTTCATTTATTTTTGTCTCGGTTTTACATTTAAAGGGGTGGTCCACTACGATATCATATTTAAAATTTTAGTTCAGGTGTAATGTAGCTGTGCGAACATAAACAACATCTCTGAATGTACGTAATCCGCTCAAAGTTTAATGCAAAGGGAGACATTTGCTTTTAAAGAGTAAGCTTATAGCAAAGCCAACAGCAAACAAACTTTGGGGGCTACAAAAAATACATCTGGGTTAATGAGATCATAAACCATTCAGGTTAAGCGCATATACTCCATGCAGCACCGGGGCGTGGCCAGAAGTGCTGTAATGTTATTGCAGAGAAAGCTAAAATGCCGTCCAAACGCTGCTATTTCCACAGAGCGTCTTCTGTTTCTGTATTTGGGCTTCCAAAACACACGACACAAAGAAAGAAGTGCTTACAGTTTAATTTTAATTATGTTCCAGAGAATTATAAAAATAGCTCTAGCATTTGACAAAGGAGAGCTTCCAGAATCTCTCCCAGTTCACTGCTGGATTCGGCTAAAACTCCTCAATAGAGCTGCAGCTCCAACCATAATATCGAAAGCTGTGGATTGTGAGCCACATACTGTAAGTATTTTTATTTGTTAAAATTAATCTATTACATACAAAGTTTCTAGCGTTAGCGGTATGTTGTAGCAAGGATGTTAACAAGGACGCAAACAACAGGAAATGCTGTTTCCGAATATATGTGAAAGACACTTGTCAGATTTTATTTTAGAGAGCAGGCGTAAGGTTTAGCTGTGTCCTCTTCATTTTCTGTCTGATTCAGGCTCAAACTGATACAGCTACTCTGACTGACAGTACTTACACAGCAGAGGCATATTAGCAGAGGCGTGCTATTAGAGGTGTGACACTTTTCCTGTTGTCGTGGAGCCAATCCGAGAATCACAGCACATTATGTTAGCTGACCAATCAGACCCTCTTGAGGGTGGGCCATTAAGAGGAACTAGGAAATCTGACAGTCGTTTTCATGTTAGCTGAGTAGCTGTATCTAATCAAAGTAAGATATATGAAGTGAAGCATGAGCACACATTGCTTTGCATCTTATAAATACAACCAAGCATTATAAACACACTCTGAACCACCCCTTTAAGTTTAGTTTTATGTGCATTTATCTTATCAGTATAGTCATTTTAGTGCTTCAAACTTTCTTAACTATAGTTAAAAGACAAGTTAACATTTTACATCTGCTTATTTTATTTTTTATTTTATTTTATTTAACCTTCCATTTGTCAAAAGCATTTAGGTAGTTTTGATTTTAGTTAGGAGAAACGGGGGCTCAGTGGTTAGCACTGTCATCTCACAGCAAGAAGGTCGCTGGTTTGAGTCAGTAGGCATTTCTGTGTGGAGTTTGCATGTTCTCCCCGTGTTGGCGTGGGTTTCCTCCAGGTGCTCCGGTTTCCCCCAAAGACATATGGTATAGGTAGATTGAATAAACTAAATTGGCTGTAGTGTATATGTGTGTATGGATGTTTCCCAGTACTGGGTTGCAGCTGGAAGGGCATCCGCTGTGTAAAACATATGCTGGATAAGTTGGCTGTTCATTTGGCTGTGGCAACACTTGATGAATAAAGGGACTAAGCCGAAGGAAAATGAATGAATGAATGAATGAATGAATGAATGATTTTAGTTATCAATTATAAAATAAAAAATAAAAAGACAGGACATTACTGTAATGAAATAGGAAATAGTAATGAAAAGGAACCAGTCTGGGCTATAATTCTTATAAATTGGGCTGTATGCGCTTAGACTGCTATAATGAAGTTACTGCTGGCATGGACTATGAGGAGCAGCTTGTCTCCTGCTGATGTGGCTGAAGGAAGAAGGAAGAAACAGGAAGCTCAGACAGATGGACGCTCGTCCTGAGGAGAAGCTCCTCCTTGTCTCCTCGTTCAGAGTGGAGAAAAGCATCGGTGTAGAGGGGAAGATGTGCGACACGTGCCATTTCTGTCAGGTGGAGTGAGAACGCAGCCATCGCTTGACTTGAGATAGCAGTGTCAGATCTGCATGGTGCCAGATCCTACTGTACATGTGTCACATGTGCTTTATTAGGGTAAGGGCACACACACACACACACACACACACGCACGACACGTGTGTGGGTTTGATAGGCCTGTATCTCTACACCCTCACAGGTGTGTGCATCACCACAGTCGGATGCTCTCATCCACATGAGCGGCACATGAGAGGTGCAAACAGCTGTGTGCTGACTTGATTGCAAATGTGAACCGTGAGCTACGACAGAGCTAATGAGAACATTTCTACCCAAGAACACGTCTGAAATCCACGTTGACCCTCACCTTTGTCATGATTGGAAAGACAGCAGCTACTTTTGCCAGTGAATTCATTAAACTCTCAACAAAAAAGCTGCTAAATTTGTTTCAAAAGTTATGTTTAGGCACAGGTTTAGCATGCTAAAATGCTAGCTTATCTTAAGCACTTATTAAGATGATATTATTGTTATTAATGCTGTGTTGCACACTTCAAAAAGTTTGAGAAATGATATGCAACATTTACTATATACTATATTTCTGTATATTTTTGTTATTTTTATTATTATTATTTAATGTTTACAACAGATAGGTTTAGCTAGCATATTTTACAAAATGATAAACCTACTATGCTAGCACACATTTAAGGATTCAGATTTTTTTTTCTGTTATCAACACCATGTTACAAAGCTAACAAATTTAGCAACACATTACTTCTTTTGTTTTTAGTTTTTTGTTTACAAAAGCTATTTCTACAGGTTTAGGCTAATGCTACAAAACATGCTAGTGCCCTGAGCACATTTAACAAAACTACTGTATGCTGTATTATAAAGTGAACAAATTAAGCTATTAACACTGATACATTTCTGAGTTGTTGTTGTTTTCATTTTTTACAAAAGCTATGCTTACAGGTTAGCCTAGCACATGCTATAAAACATCCTGCTAGCTGCATTTGAAGACTTCTTGATTTCTGTCATAACCAACCATATATGCTACACTATATTACAAGGTTAATTACTTCAGCAACACTTTAATGTTTTTATTTGTTTTTAAGTTTAAACGCTGCCATTTTAGGCTAGCACATGAATCAAGACAATCTAACTACCCTGAACACATTAAAGGCTGGTTTATACTTCTGTGTCGAATGATGGTAATGACCCATGGTGCCAGCCTAGCACATAGTCATGCATTTATACTTCTGCGTGCTGTTTGTGTTGCTCTGCAATAAGGGCCTAAAACACAGAAAACGCTTTTTGCGTCGAGAGGCGCCTTTTTTCAATGATTTACTAACGGCCATGAGCGTTTTGTACGCTGCTTATGTGTGCTGCGCGCCTTGCGTTTTAACCATCTACTGCACCTTTTGTTTTTGTCGTTGCGCGATGTACGCTTGCAGTTAAAGAAAAGTAAATTCTGAGTGAAAAAAGATTTTATTACGTCAGTCGCCTCTTTTTCATTCACCAATCAAATGAAAGCAGAGGTGGGGTTTCCATTGAGGTGACAGCAGTGTTTGTGTTGTCTTTTAAAGATGGAGGAGAGACTAACAGTTGCTGTTTCAAGTTATCCAGAGCTGTGTGACTTTACAAATCTTGAATATCACAATGTTATTAAGTATTACAATTACGTATAACAATATCAACAGCAACACTCTCGCACAAAATGCAGCTGATTCAGTCATGGCCTATTGAGGTAAATAGCGCACCACGCTTCTTTTTTTCTTGTCAACAAAAAAGGCAGTGTGGTGCGCCTCGCGTTTTTGAACGTAAAAGCACGTTTGGTGTGATCGGCCCCTAACACTTCCGAACTGCTAGCTGCCAGTAGGCTTTTATGTTCCTCTGTGTTGAGTTTCTTTGTGGGTGTTTTGTTCTTTCTCCCTGCTGAAAAAAACAGCTTAAACCAGCCTAAGCTGGTTGGCTGGTTTTAGCTGGTTTTGGCTATTTCCAGGCTGGTTTCCAGACTGGTCTTAGCTGGTCAGGCTGGAAAATGACCAGCTTAAACCAGCCTGGTTTAAGCTGGACATAGCTGGTTTTGGCTGGTCAAGCTGGTTTTAGCTGGTCAACGTCCAGCCTGACCAGCTAAAACCAGGCTGGAAAGGGCTGAAAACCAGCCTGGAACTGGCCAAAATCCCTCTAAAACCAGGCTGGTCGCCCAGCTAAAACCAGCCAACCAGCTTAGGCTGGTTTAAGCTGGATTTTTCAGCAGGGCTGAACGCTACCTTAATGTACAAGTAGATAAAACTTACTCATTCAGTGGCAGGAATTGGCAGACGTGCAACAACTTTAATTATAGGGTAAACACAACACAAAAGTTTCCATCTGGAGCTCCTTCTCTTAGCACCGCCCACACTGATCACAGCTAACAAGCCGACCAATAACAGAGCTTGCGTTATACGTCATTGCAATGTTTAGTTACATTTTTTGAGAGGTGCGTGTCAACGTCGGCATCAACCACGGCGAGGGCTATGCGACCATGCGAAGGCTGCGCTGGACCATACACGTGTGCTTGAAGCAGAAGTATAAATCAGCCTTTTGTGTCAACACTTTGCTACAAATTTAACAAACCCTGTCATGTTTTAAGCTAATATACACTACAAGATATGCTAGCCACCTCAAGCACTTTCAAAGACACAAATCTGAACTGAAAATTATGGGTTGACTGATCCAATCACAATGCATTTTGGATGTATTTACACCTGGCTTTTCATGTGGTTGAGTGATATTCGACTGTGATCTGATCACTAACACACGGCGATGCCAGGTGTAAAGGAAAGCTTTGAGTCCTTAATTGTGGTTGATGAACACAATGTATGATGTTTGATCTGGTGTTTCGGAGACTACACTATTATTGTTCAGAAGTTACTATTATATCATCCTTTGTAAATGCTGTAAAAGATCAAAGGCTTAAATATGAATGAGCAAATGTAGTACAATACTACCATATCAATTGTAATATGCTGATTTCTAGATACACCAGGATTGTTGATAAAGTCAAACGCACACCTCAAGACAGAACATTTCATCCATTTCAGATATTAACAGGACTCAAACGCTCAGCTTTTTACTAAGGTATATAATCGTCCCTCATCTCATTCAATATTTTGCTTTTTTGTGTTTTGTTTGCGTTTAGAATGCTGAAGTGTTCTTTTGAAGGGTTTCCAAGTCATGCAACTCCTAGTAATCGGTGTTAATTTCATTGACGAAAAAATTTCGCCATACTTTTTGTGAAGAACAAGTTTCTACCGAAAACTAGACAAAAACTATATAAAAATTAGGTGATGATGACTACAACTTTAATAAAAAATATACTGACATTTTCATAGACTAATAAAAATGAAATGAGAATGTGATTGGGGACGTTTTTTGGAAATTAATCTTTAAACTCACCAATTAATCTTGGTGTGTGATGCATGAGGCACACACACATTTGAAAAATAACCGATACACAGTAGACACGGGATGAGAATACATCATCATAAGAGTAGAGTAGATTTAGTCGACTAAAATCTTATGAAATTTAGTCGACTAAAAATAGACTAAAACTAAAATGATTCAGAAGACTAAAATATGACTAAAACTAAATTGATTTAGAAGACTAAAATATGACTAAAACTAAAATGGAACAAAATTAACACTGCTAGTAAACATTTTTTGGGGTTTGAGAGATCAAGTAAAAAGTTGGCAAGCCACAATATTTTAGGCATATACTTATTCATTTGTAAGATAAAACATTTGTGGTTTACATTTCGTAATTATTCACAAAATTATTTTGTTTTTTTGTTTTTGCCATTGTCCTTTCTAGCAAGATCTGGCAACACTAATAAGATGCAAGATACAAGATGTACCTTGTTTACTGTGAATTCTTGTGCATTTGCATACAGAAAACAGACAACTATGATGTGCATTCAAATGTCTGTACACCCTGTAGACTGTTGCTTGTCAAGCTACAGTGTGCTTGTCACTACCTGCATAATTTGGATGTTCAATGCAATTGCCACAACCATAAATTAATGAACTGTGAATTAACGAGCAAAAAACTGTATTATTATTATTATTATTATTATTATTAGTATTATTATTATTATTATTTGTTAATGATTTGGATATCTTGCTTATGTTATTTTGTCAATTTTCTGCAATATATATGTTTATATTGATTTTATTTTATATATTTATATACAGTATTCAATTTAATTTGTGTTACGGAAGTGTTCAGTGTGAAAAAGAAGTCTTTTACTTTGAGTTGATTACTATAACGGTGGCTCAGTGGTAAGCACTGTTACCTCACAGCAAGAAGGTCGCTGGTTCAAGTCCCGGCTGGGCCAGTTGGCATTTCTGTGTGGAGTAGCAATGTGTTCGCGTGGGTTTCCTCCGGGTGCTACTGTTTCCCCCACAGTCCAAAGACATGCGGTATAGGTGAATTCAATAAACTAAACTGGTCGTAGCGTATGAATACATGAATGAGTGTGTATGGATGTTTCCCAGTATTGGGTTGCAGCTGGAAGGGCATTCACTGTGTAAAATATATGCTGGATACGTTGGTGGCTCATTCCACTGTGGTGACCCCTGATGAATAAAGGGATTATGTTGAAAAGAAAATGAATGAATGATTACTATAACGGATATAAACAGATACACGGAAAGAGATCGCACATGGTCACAGCGTCTCAGCAATACGGTCTGCAACGGTTTAAAGGTTTAGCTCCTGGTTTAATTAGAGAACAAGGTACTGACACTTCATATTTTAATGTGTTTGTTGTATTGAGTTTGTTTTGCATATTGAATTTAAGTGATGTTTGTTTATTTGTGTATGACTTTCATGTTTGTTTGTTTTGTTTGTATGTTGCATGGTTTTCTTAGTGTTTTTGTTTTTCTTTTAGCTCTTATGGGTCAATTTTTTGGAGATTTGTGTGAATGTTGCACATTAATATTATCATTGTTGATATTGCTATTTATTTTCCAGTGCTGGGCTGCGGCTAGAAGGGCATCTGCTGCATAAAACATACTGCATGCTGGATAAGTTGGCGGTTCATTCCGCTGTGGCGACCCCTGATAAATAATGGACTAAGCCGAAGGAAAATGAAGGAATGAATGAATATTGCTATTTAATTATTTTGTGAAATCTTCTTGCTAGCCATTAATCTTTGCTTTATCAACTTCAAATATCTATCTATATTAACCTCTTCTTGTATTGCTCTGAATTATCCTTAAATCTTTCTGGCATTCGGTTTATAAATGACTAAAATGTATTTAAAGGCACGGTACAAAATCCAGCTACATAATATCCATATAGATTCCAGACCAAAAAAATCTTTTAGGTTATTTCCAGGTGTAAAGAGAGCAACTGTGTCTGATCCACGGGAACAGCTCTCAGTACTGAGCGCAGGTAAAAATCCCTCCCACAGCCAGATGGGCTTCACTATTGCGCATAAAACACAGAGCTGTGCAAATCCTGAGCCCGCCTGGCCGTAACAGAAGTGCGAGGGGACATCTATTGCCACAGAGAGAGAGCGCAGTGATAGAGAGAATGAAAGAAAAGAGACAGAAAGAGATAGAAACAGAAGGAGGGGGGCTGCGCGCTACAGCTGGCATGGAATTCACAGCGCCAGTCGCCAGTGTTGCAGAGCTCCTTAACAACTTCACAGGCTGCAGAGAAGAGCTTTAAAGTGTCCACATGGCCTCTGCAGCAGGGCTTTAGAAGGGTTCTGCTCAACTCCCTCCACCAGCTGCTGCTGGGGACACCAGCGCGTCTGTGTGTGTGTGTGTGTGAGAGAGAGAGAGAGAGAGAGAGAGAGAGAGAGAGAGAGAGAGAGAGAGAGAGAGAGAGAGAAACAAATCTGTGCAAAAGAGAAAGGGTGTCAGAGCAGAGAAAAAAACAAGTGTAAAAAAAATTAATTGCTTAAAAAAAAAATTCAAATCACCATGAAATCAAAATTGACAATGCTGATTTTGGAAATACTGGAATATTTCTGTGTTTTCTATACACAATTTACCTATGCACATAGTTATTCTTTTAAATTATTGTGCCCCTGCAATCCTTAATTCAAATAACCATTATCTCTTCTCCGATGACGTGGGTGGAACAATGTGTTAGTCAAATGACATCCCACCAATAGCAAACCAAAATGATTCAACTGAACAATTCCAGATCAAAAATGTGCGTTGCCAGGCATTTTTTTTCTTGTTTGAAAAGCTTCAAGCAAGTAAATTTGTGTCACAATAAATGGAGAAGAAAAGACAACCTCAGTTTCATGCCAACTTAAAATAAATAAAAAGGTTTTTTTTACATACAGTTGAAGTCAGAAGCCCCCCTTTGACTTTGTTTATCTTTTTTAAATATTTCCCAAATTATGTTTAACAGAGCAAGGAAATTTTCACAGTATGTCTGATAATATTTTTTCTTCTGGAGAAAGTTTATTTGTTTTATTTCGGCTAGAATAAAAGCAGTTTTTAATTTTTTTATACCCTTTTTAGGGTCAAAATTATTAGCCCCTTTAAGCTATATATTTTTTTCGATAGTCTACAGAACAAACCATCGTTATATAATAACTTGCCTAATTACCCTAACCTGCCTAGATAACCTAATTAACCTAGTTAAGCCTTTAAATGTCACTTTACGCTGTATAGAAGTGTCTTGAAAAATATCTAGTAAAACATTATGTGCTGTCATCATGACAAAGATAAAATAAATAATAAGTAATAATAATAAGTTATTAAAACTATTATGTTTAGAAATGTGTTGAAAAAATCTTCTCTCCGTTAAACAGAAATTGGGGAAAAAAACAGGAAGGCCAATAATTCAGGAGGGCCAATAATTCTGACTTCAACTATATAGTTCCAGCAGAATGGATTTTGCATGTTCTCCCCATGTTCGTGTGGGTTTCCTCTGGGTGCTCCGGTTTCCCCCGCAGTCCAAAGACATGAGCTATAAGTGAATTGGGTAAACAAAATTGGCCTTAGTGTGTGAATGTGTGTGAATGAGTGTGTATGGGTGTTTCCCAGTACTGGAAGGGCATCTGCTGCGAAAAACATATGCCTGAATAGTTGGCGGTTCATTCCGCTGTGGCGACCTCTGAAATAGAGACTAAGCCGGAGGAAAATGAATGAATGAGTTCCAGCAGAAAATGTGATCACTTATATTGGTTTCCATTACTGACTTTAGTAAAACGTTTGCAGTATTTTCTAAACGCTGACACACCGTATAAAATAACACCATTTCCATTAAACAATCTTATGCAACTAAAACATTTTTTTCCACCCATGTTAAGTCATTTTGAAAATTATTACTACTGATGTTGGTAGGATTACGTGTATTGCAGCCATATATTATATTACTAAAAAGAAAGATAGATATGGATATGGAACCATTAAGGGGCAAGGAAAGCCCCTTATACTTGGAAGCGACCATGTATGAGGTGTTTCTAGAAGGTTATATTATGTGATTTGACAGAAGAGCTGTGGATTCCAAATTGAACCTGAATCAGTTAACCTAAACACAAAACGATATCTTCAAAACATGATGTTCTTATGTCAAATGACGTTTATATTTAAAAAAAATTAAAGCTGCAAGCAGCGATAAAAGGGATCTCGCATCCGGGCTCACCACCCGGTGGCCTTAGCATGACAGAGAACAGTGGACAATAATAATTTAAGTACAATAAATAAATATAAAAAATAAAATCTATAACAAATGTATGCAAAAAAAAACGATGCATACCAAACTTCCTTCTGTCAGCAGGTGGCGCTATGACTGTGACTTCAGGAGAGGAATCTCATCGAACCTGTGTATTTTCAGGCAGATTGCGTTTGTCAGGCTGCCACGGACTTGTCCTTTTACCGAAACTCTAGATCTGGGGTGTCCAAACTCGGTCCTGGAGGGCCGGTGTCCTGCAGATTTTAGCTTCAACTTGCTTCAACACACCTGCAAGGATGTTTATAGAAAGCCTAGTAAAAGCTTGATTAGCTGGACCAGGTGTGTTTGATTGGGGTTGGAACTAAACTTTGCAAGACACCGGCCCTCTAGGACCGAGTGTGGACACCCCTGCTCTAGATCTTCACAATTTCAAGAGTTCACACTTAGCTGATGATTGATTATAAGCAAGTTTGGCATGCTGTCCCGGGAGAGAGCCCTGAGCTCAAAAGGTCCCCGAGCCCCGGGCTCCCCCCCGTTGCAGGGCGAGAGGGGAGCGCTGAGCTCAGGTAGATCTCGAGAACTCCCCCTCGTGGTAATTGAATATCAGATAGTGCTTCTCTTGAGATGGTACCAAGTATTGAACAGGTCTATAATTAGTTTTTTGACAATGATTTGGTTGCATGTTTTTGATCTGTGGGAGGAAACCGGAGAACCCGGGGGAAACCCACGTGAGCACGGGGAGAACTGGCAAACTCCTCACAGAAATGCCTGCAAGTTCGGTAAAGCCTGAACCGTGGACATTCTTGCTGTGAGGCCACAATGCTAGGCACTGGGCCACCGTGTCACCCATCTGGGAAGGAGGAGGAGTAGGGGTGGAAGGAGGGGGGGGGGTTCTTCAAAACGAAGATGACTGTGATAAGAAACCCTGGCTCTTTATAGTGAGTCAGGGATTGTCTGATTGGATAATCATGAGTGGTTAACGTGTAACCAGCCGTGTTCAATCATAATCACGTGCTCCTCTCGAAATTAGTTTATGACTAAACTCCACTTAACATCACAAAGGCCTTTGGATTAACTAATGGATCATGGATTCGATCTGCTAAAATTTGTAGGAGTTTGTTACAATGTAAAATATAATTTCCTGGTGCCAGCAGATGGCGCTATGACTTTAACTGAATATTGGCATGTAAACGTGTTCAGGTCAGGACTCTTATCAAATGTATGAATTTTGAGGCAGATCGGATGACTGCAATGCATGCCTGAGTTATAACAACTTTCTGTTTCATGGCGAATCATCAAAGTTTGCCTTTGCCACGCCCTTTAATGAAAACTCTAGATCTTCCCAATTTAACATCGCCATGGCCTTTAAATGACAAAACCCAATTTTGGTTTTGATCTGAATAAATAGGAGTTTGTTAAAGTAGAACGCCTGGAAATGCCAAAAACGGCACTTTTTGAAAAGAAAGATAAAAATATCCAACTTCCTGTTCGGTTTCGGATTTTGTTTTAAAAGACTTTTTTGTAGGTATTGGCATGTTTAACGTGTCTGCCAATTTTCGTATGTGTGCGTGAAACGCAGCTCGGGGGCCAGTTTGTCAAATGTGCAAAGGTGGTGCTGTTGAGCCATTTTGCCACACCCACTTCCAGAAACCCATAACAAACGTAAACTTTCACCACTCGTGGCATGTGTGCAAAGATTTGTGAGTTTTCGACCATGTTTAGACCCTCAGAAATGTGATTCATTCTGAAGAAGAATATGAAATGTGTATGGATGTGTGTGTATATATGGGTGTTCCTGCGAGAATGATGTGTTTGCATTAGGCATATTTTCAATTCGCACTTTCAGGTAACACTTTATTTTATGGCGTCTTTGCTACACATTTCATGTTCCACATTTCCCAATTAACACAAATTATCTTCTATCACTATAAAGCTAATGTCACTACAATATTACAGAGTAGCTTGTGTCTACTCTATTACCGTTTACTGTTTTACCATCACAAGCTTGTTTTGATGGGATTCCTTCACACAGCCTTACTCCTCGTGTGGGGGAGATTTGAGGTAATGTTTCCTTGCTCTTTTGTGATTCTTTGCTCAAACGCTCTCCTCTCGCTGGGGTCTCAGATGTTCTTTACAGAGCATATTTCAGTGGTCTTATGACAAAAGGGGGTTTGCGGGGATCAGAGTGTATTCCCACCATCTCTATGCAAGCCCGGGCCACATTCACTGTGGACATTAGCATTTCAAGGAGTCTCTATTAGCGATGGCAAGAAAAGCTTCACTCTGTGGGGGGAGATCCATTTTGTCCTCTTTTCCAACATCTGTTCTAACCTACAGAGCCAGAAGGGGAACGAGATAATGCCAAAGAGGCTTTTGATTTACAGTAATGACACCACTGACCAGGTTTCTCCTAAGAGGTGGTGGGGGGAATCCAAAAAAAGACGAAAACAATTTTGTGCTTTCTGTAATGGGAGTTCGCTAAGAGAAGAAAAACAAGTGCATTTCCCAGCACCTGGAAACTCAAAAACCTGAAAAGGAGACCAGAATTTGAAATACAATTTTCTGCACTTTGAGGTCACTGCAGGGTCCTACTTGTTATCCAAACAAAAAGTTAAAGAGCAGTCTTAAAGCATATTTCAAGAGTTACATACATTTGAAGTTGATCAAAACTTTTCATCAAAGTTGTGCTCAAAATACTGTATTGTACAACCCCTGTTCTTGTCTTTTTGGATCTACTTCAAATGTTGACAGCTGTATATTCAGAAGCACAGTGTAAAAAACGTCTGATCTCACAAGGAAACGTTAGTATTTTACGTTTTGCCAGTTAGTGGCTACAAGTTCAGTTGTACGACCAAAAAAGGGACTAATAAAATCAATAATTGTTTAAGAAATGATCTGACTAACCCTATTTAACTGCAGCAGTTTTCTCTGACTTTGAACTATGGTGTGCTTCAAAGTGTCTGAAACCCTCTGATAGCAGGTTGACCAGATGAAGTTCAAAGGGACGACCCTTTCAGCCACAATAAGAGAAGCTGGTCATTGCACATCTGTGATTTTTAGAATATCGCATCTTTACGATCTCTTTAACTCAAAATAATAATGATAATCCTAAAAAAGGCTGGTCATTCATGAAAGACAAATGCACAAGAGGTCAGGATAATGTGGACAATCTCAATGGGCAATCAGTTCAACACTGAGTGCCCACCAAAATCTCCCATCAGCAGATAGAGTCAGACTACATTTTGCTGAGAAGCATGTTGTGGGGACAGAAATCTGAATGGACAAACAAATAAAGATCGATTTGTCACACTTTATTTTGATGGTCCGTTTGTTGAATTAAGTTACATTGCATCTACATGCCAACTAATTCTCATTAGATTATAAGAAGACTGTTAGGTTGGGGTTAGGGTTAGGGTTGGGGTTTGGGTTAGGGTAAGTGTAAGTTGACATGTACTTGCAAAGTTTCTTATAGTCAGGTAAATGTCTGTTAAAGGAGCAGTATCAGCAGTATTTTATGTACAGCTGTTGCTAGGTGACGGTCACGAAAGCAAAGCACCAAAAAGGACACATCCGCATATTATGGTCGTTCTGCTTTTACTGAATCTTTTGGTTTTGTTATCAAAACAAAAATACAAAGAGTCACGTCACGCGATGTCTGCAGAAGTCGTTTTGGTGGAGATAAAGAGACATTATTACTGTTTGCATTGAGTCAGTCCAGCTTGTCGCCAAGATAGGTGATACACAGACAAACACACGAATGAACGTTATAAAAACTAAAGTTTGTTGTACAGTTGGCGGTTCACTTCCATTATTTGGTACGATTGCATTCATGTCAGAAGTGAACCGTACCAGAGTTCGCACGAACCTTACCCCAGACCACCTCTTTCAGGTGGACTCGGGTGCGGTTCACGGGTGTGCATCCGAGTTTATAAGACAACTAGTTACTAGTTTCACACTATGTAACGTATAGTAATCTGACATCAAACGAACCCGGGTGTGGACCAAAAGTGCAAGTGTGAAAGCATCCTAAAGGCTGATTTATACTTCGGTGTCAAGCGCATGCTTATGCTCCGGCGCAGCCTGCGTGTGGACACATAGCTCTCGTCATGGCCTTCACTGACGTGCACATCTCAAAATATGCAACTACACGTCGCAACGATGCATAGTGCAAGCTCTGTGTTTGATCGGCTTGGTAGCGCTGACGAGTGTGGGTGGGACTGAGAGCCGTGCGAACCCGTTGGAACGAGTGTTTACAAATGTCGAGTCCAGTCAAGGAGGTCTAGATGGAAAGTTTTGTTTTGTGTTTACATTATGATTAAAGTTGTTGCACGTCCCCAGGTTGCCGTCTCAAAGCTAGCGCTTCGGAAGTATTATTGCAGAGCAACACAAACAGCGTGCAGAAGTATAAATGCACGACAACAAGCAAGGCATGCGCCGTGGGTCGCGTCGAATCAATCGGCGCAGAAGTATAAACCAGGCTTAAGTGTCCAGAGCTACTTCATAAGACTCGAGACAGGTGAAGCACACAGGTGACAGTAGCTAATATTTGCACCACCAGCCTCGTACCGCTCTTACAGCTCTCGGCCTTGCCCTGTTCATATATTTTTATACCTTACAGATGCATGTTTTGTTTGTATACTTTATTGTCCCTCAAGGGGAAATTTTCTGTGGACTCATAGAGCATTTCTGCAAGTTCTGACACAATAAAAATTATAAAATAAGCAGTGTTCAATAGTCTGATTGACACTGGAATAAAAGAGTTCTTAAGTCTGTTCCGCTTCCAGTGGAAGGTTCTGTATCTGCTACCAGAAGGTAAAAGATCATAAAATGGGAAGAGTACATAATTGGATTGTTTAGAATTATTTTTGCTTCATTCAGAGTGCATTGCTCGTAAAGTGTTTGAATACTAGTAAGAGTTTCCGATCCTATTAGTCTCGTAGCAGTTCTGATAATATAAAAAAATGTTGATTTCAGATTTACAGAAAGATTGCCCTACCATGTAGATAGACCATACCTGATGACACTCTCAAATACAGCCTGATAAAATAAGTACATGATTTTCTTATCAACACCATAGAACCATAACCTTCGTAGAAAATACAGTCTTTGGTGAAGCTTTTCACAGATCCAGTTTACGTGAGTGTCCCACGCTAGAATCCAAGAAACCCAAATACTTGTATGGCTGTACCTGAGTGATTTCTTGATTATGTACAAATCTGGTAAATGCTCAACACTGGTAAATGCTCGACAACACACTTGGAATCAAAGATTATTTCCTTTGCTTGTTTTTTTGTATTTACGTTTAAAAAGTTTTATCACACCACTCAAGAAATGAATCAATTTTAGAAAAATAAGCAGAAACAGGATCTTTTCTACTTCTGTTTCTTCTTTTTAAGTACAAATGTGGAGCTGTAAGGAACAAAGATGTACGTTTGCCCCAGTGACAGGTTTTGTACCTTTATTTCTGACAGTGTAGCAGAGATTAAAACTGACTTTTGTTGCCTATAAAAATAAAATCGGTTGGTTTGTAAAACACTGTTCACTAGCATGGTCTAGTAGGAATTAAAATTCAGTCAAAATTTTGCACAATGAAGATGTAATTATTTCTGAAAAAAGTAAATTGTTCATAAATCATTCTGCAATTTTGCTCTCTGCTGTATGTTTATTATGTTTAACTCTCTTTTTTCTTGTAGAACTCATTTAAGCCCTGCACTTAAAGACAGTTTTGCCGTAAGTACAGGACAAATAGATATATGAAAGACGAGAGGGAGGGACAGATGACAAGAGTGTGGGGCTTGATCCTCGGCCCATCTGCCCTCTCCTTGCAGTCTGCTACTCAGGCTGGACTGAACTGGATGGCAGGAGGTCCGTCACCCTCACAGACGCTGCGTGAAGCTAAAGCCCTGATGCACACGGCTCAGGAGATCAGCCATTACACACAGATCCTGAGTGGCACACCAGCAGAACTCACACCTGCCACTGACTGGGCAGACCAATCACTGGAGATGCCTACGAGTGCTGTACTTTTCTATGTGTGAAAAATAATGGTGAAGGTTTTACTTGGTGAACAGTGTTCACTCTGAAGTTCCTAGTAAGTTTCACAAGTAAAGCCAGGATCACACTGTGCTATTTTGGCCATAATTAGGTCATCTGAGACAAAATTGTCAAATCCTGAAAGATTCCCATAATCCTTGACTAAAATCTGTAGTCTTAGATTGCATGTTTGACATGTTCACAGACAGCCGATTAATGGCCATTGCGATCAATTTTTTCCTCAGATGATATTTTGGCAGATTTGGAACTGTAGAATAGAATAGAAAACGTAGATAATGGGGGAAATACTTTAAATACTACTACAGTTTGTATAACTTTATTGACTTTCTTTTTGTATTTTATTTAAGTGACCTTCAATGAAACTATTGCATGAAATGAAAATAATATACACTTTCAATAATACAAATAGTGGAAACGGGGGTTAATTCTACTGAGAAATATTTACTTTAATTTAATAAATCTTTCTCTGGATGGATAAATATTTCTATAGGCACATATTAATTTCTTGGTAATATATAGTTTTTATAGTTCTATATTTGTAGATATATATATTTATAGTTTCAATTCACCTATACATGCGGTATAGGTGAATTGAGTAGGCTAAATTGTCCGTATTGTATGAGTGTGAATGAGTGTGTGTGTGGATGTTTCCCAGAGATGGGTTGCGGGTGAAAGGGCATCCTCTGCGTAAAAATGTGCTGGATAAGTTGGCGGTTCATTCCGCTGTGGCGACCCCGAATTAATAAAGGGACTAAGCCAAAAAGAAAATGAATGAATTAATGAATGAATTATTAGCCCCCTGTTTATTTTTTCCCCAATTTCTGTTTAACGGAGAGAAGATTTTTTCAACACATTTCTAAACATAAAAGTTTTAATAACTCATTTCTAATAACTGATTTATTTTATTTTTGCCATGAAGACAGTAAATAATATTTTACTAGATATTTTTCAACACACTTAAAGTGACATTTCAATGCTTAACTAGGTTAATTATTCTAACCAGGCAGCTTAGGGTAATGAAGCAAGTTATTGTATAACGATGGTTTGTTAATGAAAAAATATAGCTTTAAGGGGCTAATAATTTTGAACTTAAAATGGTTTTTAAAAAATTAAAAACTGCTTTTATTTTTCCAGAAGAGACATACTGTGAAAATTTCCTCACTCTATTAAACATAATTTGGGAAATATTAAAAAAAGAAAAAAAAAATCAATATATTATATATATATATATATATATATATATATATATATATATATATATATATATATATATATATATATATATATATATATATATATATATATATATATATATATAAACAAAAAAACAAAATTCATTCATTTTCCTTTACCTTGGTCCCTTATTTATCAGGGGTCAGCACAGCGGAATGAACCGCCAACTATTCCAGCATATGTTTTGCGCAGCAGGTGCCCTTCAGATGGCCAGTTTAGTTTATTCAGTTCACCTATAGCACATGTCTTTGGACACTGGGGGAAACCGAAGCACCCAGAGAAGTAAGTTTATGAATATTAAGTATTAATACTATTATTATTACAGCGCTCAGTATAATTGAGTACAACCCATTTTGAAACAAAACAGATTTACTAAACAGATATATTTATTAAAATAATATTTTAGTCATCAAACATATTTAGAAAAGGAAAGATAATACAATTGAATTCAAGCAAAATATTGAAAAAAAAAAAAAAAAAAAAAATATATATATATATATATATATATATATATATATATATATATATATATATATATATATATATATATATATATATATATATATATATATATATATATATTACAACCTACAAAATGTCAACTAAATTTTTTTATTTTTTTGCTTCTCTTGATTTTTCCTCTTTTTTAAACTTGTATTTAATATTTTTCTATAACATATAAATTTGGGCTACTAGTTTTTGGATACAATATAAAGTATTTATAAACGGTAAAGTTATAATTATAAAAAGCTCTGTTTATTTTTTCACTGAGCAAAATATTTAAGCAGGCACTTTACAAGCATTTCATATACTTTGCATCACGTATATTGTATAAAAGGCCTTCTAAATTTAATTTGATTCAGAACCCCAAAAATGGACGTCCCGTCTTTGATCTATATATTCAAAATGAACACTGAGTTAATAATAAAATGATTAAGCCACACATCATTAAAATTCAGGTCAAACAAAAGGTAAGATCAGAGACTTTTCCCATTAGGATTCTCTGAATAGGCCATGGCCCAAAAGCCTGCTGTGTTTTCTATTATGCTCTTCTGCACTGTCTTTAATTGAAATGCACGCAGTCCACCACAAGCTTGCAGTTCAAACCAGATTTTCTGAAGATCACAAATGGCTTCAGTATGTCAGTGTAACTAAATGTTGCAAATAACTCGATTATGCAACATAAAAGTGAAATTGGGTTTGTGAATTATCATGTTTCATGGCTGTACCAAACAAGTTTTACAATGTGATGTAATCAAGCTGAGCCTATTGAGTTATAGGTTTGGGCCACCTGCACTGACCACCTGGCTGCTTTGTTTAGGGATTTCATTGTTGTGGGCTGTGGGCGTACAATTCATGCTCTCTCTTTTTTTTTGGACAATGAACTCTCTCTCACTCGCTTGCATTTTTCATCTCTAGCGATTCTAAGAAGAAACATGTGACCTGTCCATGCCAGGCCAGGTGCCATCTTATCTAACTGTGGTGTGGCACCGCAATTATTTTCCCCTGTGTGGTCCAGAGGCGAACCATCCTGATGGCCTGCGGTACAGAGTTTACAGCTGGACTCCAGTGAATAACATCAGTTGTAAAGATTATTTTAGGTGCCATTTTAGAGAAAGAGGACATCAGGTGTGTGTGTATGATGTTATGTGTGTATGTTTGGAAAAATCAGAGCCATTGGGATCCCATTGCCATCCAGATGAGAGAGATGAGTATGTGTAGTTTGCACCCAAGTGGTATAATTTAAATATTATCTAACTTTTTACTGACACAATTTCCATTTTAGTTATAAGTTATGCCATATAGTGTAACCAATAAATAAAAAGAACAAACTATTTTTCTTTGAAGACATAAAATGTACTGTACATATCCTAATATATATACAGTGCTCAACATAAATGAGTACACCCCATTTTAAAAATGAACATTTGTATCCATTTCCCAGTGAATATAGGTAATATATTTTGGTGCATTTTAACAAAACAGATTTAAATAAATGGATATTGTTGGAATATCTTGTCAATTCCATGCGAGTTCAATAAAACAGGTCAGAAGAGGTTTTTCTTTAATGTCAAAAATTTAATTCACAGAATTCTGGTATCCTCAATGCAATGCAAGAATTACATTCAGGAGGTGCGCAACAACTTTAATTTCCTGATTCGTGCTTTTATATGCAGCTGATATTAACAGGTGGAGTTTAGTCAAATTCGTCACTTGTCAATCATTCTCCAGTCCTCCATTGGCCGCACCCATACATACATCCTCTTTTCCTACTAATTCTCGGCACAGCGTCAAAAACACAAGACGTCTTCATTAAAGGGCACCTAGGTTACCCCTTTTTCCAGATTTAATCTAAGTCTTTTGTGTCCCCAGAATCTGTCTGTAAAGTTTCAGCTCAAACACCCATCAGATTATTTACTATAGCTTTCAGTAGTTTGTATTTTATAGCTCTAAACAGCTTGTTGCTGTTTTTGTGTACTGGGCCTTTAAGGCTGGTCCTCCCCGCCCACCGTTCCCACGTTCCTGTCAGCGTGCCTCAATCTCCGCTCTCAGCTGCCTCAGACAACAGACAGACTTAAAGGAAGAAGATCTCACGTAACGTTTGTGAGAAAAACTACAGTAAGAACTTTACCAATGAGTATTTGATGCATTTGTTGTGGAGTTGCAACAATGAGTCACACACAATGTTGTTACAAAGTTCACGCACACACACAGATACGCACACACACACAGACAGTGTGCGCGTTTAGCCTTGCACTCTTTTTGCACACAAATGTGACAGGATACAGGTTAATATCCACTACTGTATGGATTTCTGTTAATGTACAAAAATATGACCCCAATATGACGGTATATACACTATACTTACACATATGTCTGTCCAAACAGCTGGAAAAGTAGATTTTTCACCATAGGTGCCCTTTAAAATAAGATTTTAGTTACTGAACATCTTACGAAATAGAAAGATAATACATTTAAATTAATGGGAAATATTGGGGAAAAAATTACAAACTTCAAAATTTCAACAAAATTTATACATTCTTAGTTTCTCTTGAATTTTGCTTTTTTAAAAACTTTTATTTAACATTTTTCTCTAAAATATATTTGGGTGCACTAGTTTTTGAACCGTTGTCGTAAGTTAATTTGTTAGATAAGCTCCAGATTTGGCTTCACTACTGACTAATCTAATGTACATGCACAAATATAATATTGTAGAGCTTCCTGTAGAAAATATTAATTTAAATGAGAGATTTGTGAGGGGTGTACTTATATATGTTGAGAACTTTATTTCTCATGTCATTACATGATTATTACTTATGGTTGTACCCATGGGGTTTTATACCCCATTTTACTTAATAATCATACTTATTTACAAAAAAAAATTCAATTAAATAAGCTATTTCAGAGTAATTGGTCTCAGTCACAAACATTCTTTATGTATTAGCTAAATCCTGGAAATCAAATTAAGTTTTCTCAGCTTTGTGAATGTTATGAATTCTAAATAGATGTTTTTAATATTGATATGACTGAATTCTGCATTTGTTTTGACAAGCGTGTTATATGCCTTGCCACTTCGCCACTTCATGTGCATTAGATTAATTATGCTAAAAGTTTCAGCAGAAGTTTCATCCTGCAAAATAGTATCAGTATCAATGTAATTGTAAGACTTTTTCATTACACATAGCATGAATCTGATGCATTTTCCCTCTATTGGTTGACAGGAAATAATCATCTCAGATCATAGACTGTATTTAAATGATGGGAGAATCAAGCATTTAACAGCCCCCATAGCATAAAATGACATTACACATAATTGTATGCAGCAACCCTAAACCTAACAATTTGTTAGATTGCATTTAAGTAATTTTAGTATACTTAAGTTATATGCAGCATAGAAATTAATGCAATGTTGACTAGTTAAGCCAATTTAACATTCTTTGTTTCATTTTAAATGTATTAAGTTAGTAAAGCTCAATTATTCTGGTGCAACTAATTATGACACAGATCAATTTCAGTTTGAACCACTGACATCAAATCACTTTCATATCAATTATCTTGTAGAACTCGAACACTGTTTGCTCTTTTAAAGTAAATTAATCTTAACCCTTATGTACTGTTGGGGATGTTTTCATCCACTCTGGGGTGATTTTGAGTCTTAATTTGGCCATAACTTTGTGTTTCAGCTAGTAGAATGATTTTTGGTGACAAATCTTATTTTGACACATATTTTAAGAAAATGCTTTGAATTAAAAAAAAAAACTCATTACAATCTGGGCAAAAATACTACCCTTTTGTTATGTTAGGGATGAAAACATCCACTGAATTAAACTGCTTTAAAAATGCATCAGATTTTCTTTTTTTCTCTATTTTTTTAGCATAAATCTGTTAATCAACCTCAGTCCTGATCAAAACTATTAAATTGCTTTTGAAAATTACAGGATTTTAACTCTTTAATTGCCAAATTCATTAATGATTTGCTGAAAAAAACACACAAAATGACATATTTTCAATATAAAATGTCATTGTAGACTGGATTTACTGTTGGTGGCTGTTTTTGCCCAATGACTTCTAAGCACAGTTTTTTGATTGCAAAACCATGACACCATATAATCATATGCTTTTTTAATGTTGGTGGTTTTCCCTGTTAAGAAAAGGTCAAATTTTTACTGTTGATCTTCAGTTGGCACCATCAACCCTTTAGATAGACCTGTGCAAAGAAGCTTAGTTTTTGGATTTTATATGGAGTATAACAGCAAATTAAAGTGTGTGTATGTGTGTCTGTGAGTGTGTTAGAACGTGAGACTTAGCTCACTTACCTTGATGTGTCTGAGAACATCAAAATATGCATCTCAGCTCTGAGAACTACATGGAGTAAACAAAAACAAAGACTGTATTTATGGACCATCAAATGTGGTTATAATGGAAGTCAATGGGGCACAAGCAGCCAATCTAACAATGCATCAAAGCCAGTGTTGTTACTAATCATCCACATGTCCAAGACTGTGATGAAAAGGTAAAAAAAATCCAGTCCACAATTACTTTTATATTGAAAATACATTATTTTGTGTATTTTTATCAGCAAATCAATAACATCCTTTAGGAGTTTGGCAATTAAACAGTTAAAATCCCTAAATTTCTAAAAACATTTAGTAGTTTTGATCAGGACTGAGGTTGATTAACCTTTGAAAAAAACGTTAATCTCATGCATTTTTACAGCAGTTTAATTTAGTGGATGTTTTCATCCCGAACATAACAAAAGGGTAGTAAATTTGAACAGTGCACAAGGGTTAATCTCCTAATATGAAAAAACAGAATGTAAAGTAAATATACATTTTATTGAATTATATTTATATTTTTAAATACAATACTAATGAAATTAGCCATGCTGCATGCTTTGTGTATGAGTCCTCTCTACTTATCATCTTAGAAAAATAATGAATATTTAGCATTTTCAAACAAATTCCCTTTAAAAACCTATCAAATTTGGCAGTCTCGTCCGAAAATGAGTCAAAACAAAAATGAGTAAGTCGAAAATTTACAGCTCTAATTACCTTCTGTTCATTCGCCGCACTGGAAATAGAAGGTCAAGTCGAACACGTTGCATTGCGGCACAATATTCAATGCCATGTGCTTTTGTGTACTTTACACATTGTGAAAATTGCAACACACCTACAACATACATGCGTACACACATTATTTTATCATACAATCCAAACATACACATGCATCTCATCAAAAGTGCACACAATCTCAGCTCACAAACACACACACACAGACACACATGCAGCTAAAGACACATATGCGCATCCACACAAACACACGCACATACGCACGGCCAGATGGGCTTCAATACTAAGGCTTAGTTTAATGACAAAGAACCCTCAATCTGGACAACATGGGTGGATTTAGCTATCATTTGAAAGTCCATCTGCGAGACGTTTGACTTCCGATCACAATGCTTCCTTGTTTAATCCTAAGAAATAAAAATAAAAAAAAGAGCACAGACTTGTTTATCAGAGGTTACACACAAACATCCTAAATAATAAGAAGACTTGTCATGCCTTTAGCCCGACGGCCACATCCCAAACATGTGATGAACGCTTATTTATCAAGCCTGCTGCAACTCGGGCCGGTCGGGGAGCAAAGAGAGAGAGACGGATAGACAGACTGACAGCGAGGAGATAGACTAGCTACCTATTTATAGCCTCGGCCATCTGCAAAAGCTCCCTCTTGTCTTTGGTCATCCTGTTCACAAAGGCTGGGAGGCAGATTCCAGCAGCAGCCGCTCCATTCACTATTCATTCCAGGACCCGGCAGCTCCATATGGATCCGGCCCACTGCTGGGCCCAGGCAGGCTCTGTTTTTTCCCTGGGATTGACATGGTAATGGAGCTGCGCAGGAAGGAGCTGTTCTGGGATCAGACGAGAGCTGCGGGCCTCTGAGCACTGGCTCTTTCCTCCACTGATCCCAGGTCAGCCCTTTCACCCCTTCCGGCCACCCAGCCGATCTGGGAGCACTATGGGCATCTGTGAAAGGCTAATGACAGGCTTTTATGTTTGGCCTGCTTTATTATAGCCCCACTAACCCTATCTGTCCATCCAAGCTGTATGCTGCACAGTGCAGCCGGGCGTCTGGAGCATCACTGGAGGGAGAAAAAAATGAGCTTGCAGGGGCATTGAATCTATTATATGGTGTGTAGGAAGATGCTGGTGAATTGTACTCTGTGATATGGGATGCTCTGAGATGAACAGTATTAGGACATATATAGAGCGTACTTACAGGAATGAACAGCAATATGTATTTATTCACCATCATGTTGGTTCATTCCTGGTCAGTTTTTTTTTTTTTTACATTATTTTAAATAAAATAAAAAATATATATAATTTTTCTTTATACAAATACATTTCAGAAATGTAGTGTAGTGAAAAGTTATTCTGAATCGTCACCCGCTCCGATAACAGTGTCTGAATCGTGAATGAGCTGATTCTTGTCAGTTTACCTGTTAAATCTTATAACAAATTGCACTAAATAATACATTTGTGAACTGGACAGGTCCAATTAGATCTGTTCTAAAGTGAACTACTCACTGATTAACATGATCTATTAGGAGTGACCTTAAGTCAATGACGTGAGCTTACAGTTAATGAAAGACTGATTCAAATGATCCACTTGGAGTGAGTTTCCAGTTAATGACTCACTGATTCAAATGATCAGAGTGAGGCTACAGTCAAAGACGTACTGATTCAAATTATCCATTCAGAGTGAGGCTACAGTCCATGAAATACTGATTCAAACGATCCACTTGGAGTGAGTTAGCAGTTAATGACTCACTGGTGCTGATTCAAATAATCCATTCAGAGTGAGGCTACAGTCAATAGCCCCTTTACACATATACAGTAGACCTTACCGGAAAATTACCAGCAATTTTCCGGAAAGGTCTGTATGTGTGAACAGGCCCTTTTTGAAAATACCGATAAAGTAATTCTGGCAATTTTTCCGGAAAGAGAAGTTGTAAGATTACTAGTAATTTGCTGGAATGCTGCGCTGTGTGAACGCAGAAGGAAAATTGCAGGAAAGAGCACGTTCATGCTTAGAATGCGCTTGTCACGATCACCAGCGATCTACAGCCAGAGATCGCTGGTAAACACACACACACTGTCACATGGACTACAAATCTGCCAGGTTTTGGACTACAACTCCATACATACACTCCGCTCACACACACATGTTCCAGATCACCACTGATTACATTCCAACAGCTGTAGCCGCTCCAGGACTGATTACAAGCACCTTAAGTACACCTCACAAACACACAAGTTTGCTGAGTCTTGTATCCTGTTGAAGTGAACATTACGACGCGTTTCTCCTTGCCTTGTTTTCCCGTGTTTAGACCTTTGCTTTGTTTTGTTTTGTTATTCCTTGTACGCCGCCTGCCTTGTGACCTTCTGCCTGTTATATCGACTACGACTCTGGATTGCCCTAATACATCTGTTTGTTCCTGTTTGACCACTGCTTGCCTGACTATCCTAATAAAGACCTGCATAAGGATCCTCATCCCGTTGAAGCGTCTACATTTTATTACAGAAGACTCAGCCACACTATGGATCCAGCTGTGTTATTAGTACGTCTCCAGCAAGGTAAAAACTCCCTTGAGAATCACATCATGAACTATTTGAACATTGCCAACGACACCCATTTGCCAGACCATATGCTCAATGACTTTTTTATATATGGTTTGAACGAGCCCCTGAAAAGTAAACTCACCGGGGTTGATTCTCGAGGGAGACTCACGCTACAGGAATTCCTCGACCTTGCACTGTTGTCTGTGGGCTCTTCCTTCACAGTTGGAGAAATGAAGGAGGATTTTCCTAAATGTTTTTAGGGGGGGGGGGGGGGGGGCTGTGTACAGCAAGACCCGCTGGCAACGGGGTTTGGTGAACAGTCCACCACAACAATCATGCTGGCATCACCAATACTCCTGTCCACACAGCAGCAACACCCACGGGCTGCGGGATTTGCCACGCACAAAATGGCCGCCAACGCTAGCCAACAGCAAGAGCCGCCGGCTGCGGGAGGCGCCACTCACAAGATGGCGGACTTCAAAATAAAAGCTCCCAAGATGGTTACAGTTAAGAGGCAAACTCACACGGTGGTCACTGCCAAACTGCCGGTGACCCAGATGGCTTCTTGTTCAAAGTCTGTTCCTGCCATAGTTCCTGTTCTCGTTCCTGTTCCTGAAAAGCCATCACCTGAGCCACAAGAATGGCCACCACCACCTGAGTTACCTGAACTGCTACCACCATCAGAGCTATTACTCCCAGAGCTGCCACCACCACCAGAGCTGCCAGATCCCCAGTCACTATCAGAGCTGCCAGATCCTCCAGAGCTGCCACCGCCAGTGCTATCAGAGCCGCTGCCATCAGAGCTGCCAGAGCTGCTGCCACCAGAGCTGTCAGAGCCACTGCCACTGCCGCCAGTGCTGCAAGAGCTGCCGCGGCCAGAGCTACCAGAGCCGTCGCCGCTGCCAGAGCCACTGCCGCCAGTGCTGCCAGAGCTACTGCCGCCGCCACCGCCAGAGCTGCCGCCACTGCCTGAATTTCCTGAATGGCCGCCACCGCCTGAGTTTCCCGAATGGTCGCCGCCGCCTGAGCTTCCCGAATGGCGGGCGCCAGATCCCCTTGAATCCCTCGAATGGTGGGCGCCAAATCCCCTTGAATCCCTCGAATGGCGAGCGCCGGATCCCCTTGAATCCCTCGAATGGCGGGCGCCAGATCCCCTTGAATCCCTCGAATGGCAGCCTTTGAGTCCCTCCGAATCCCTCGAATGGCAAACACCAGAGTCCCTTGAAGTCCTCGAATGGCAGGTACCAGAGCCCCATGAATTCCTCAAATGGCGGGCGCCAGATCCCCTTGAGTTCCACGAATGGCCAGAGCCGCCACTTCAGTTCCACGAATGGCCAGAGCCGCCACCTGAGTTCCACGAATGGCCAGAGCCGCCACCTGAGTTCCACGAATGGCCAGAGCTGCCACCTGAGTTCCACGAAGGGCCAGAGCCGCCACCTCAGTTCCACGGATAGCCAGAGCCGCCACCTCAGTTCCACGAATGGCCAGAGCCGCCACCTCAGTTCCACGAATGGCCAGAGCCGCACCTCAGTTCCACGAATGGCCAGAGCCGCCACCTCAGTTCCATGAATGGCCAGAGCTGCCACCTGAGTTCCACGAATGGCCAGAATCGCCCACTCAGTCCCACGAATGGCTGCCAAAGCCATGTGATTTCCCAGAGTCACTAGAGCCGTGTGACTTCTCTAGGCCTCCTGAACCAAAGCCTCCTGACCCACTGGGGTTATATGAACTGCCAGTGCTCCTTGAACCCAAGCCTCCTGACCCACTGGAGTTGAAAGAACTGCCAGTGCCTCCTGAACCCAAGCCTCCTGACCCACTGGGGTTAGATGAACTGCCAGTGCTCCTTGAACCCAAGCCTCCTGACCCACTGGGGTTAGATGAACTGCCAGTGCTCCTTGAACCCAAGCCTCCTGACCCACTGGGGTTATATGAACTGCCAGAACTCTTTGAACTTAAGCCTCCTGACCCACTGGGGTTGTACGAACCATCTATAACTGCTGAACCAAAACCCCCAGACATACTGCAGCTCCACTCTCCAGGCCCTCCGCAGCTCCACTCTCCAGGCCCTCCGCAGCTCCACTCTCCAGGCCCTCCGCAGCTCCACGCTCCAGGCCCTCCGCAGCTCCACGCTCCAGGCCCTCCGCAGCTCCACGCTCCAGGCCCTCCGCAGCTCCACGCTCCAGGCCCTCCGCAGCTCCACGCTCCAGGCCCTCCGCAGATCCACGCTCCAGGTAAACCTCCGCTGCATGGTCCTGGCCCTCCATCCCTCCCCCTGGTCCGCCTCCGCTCCACCTCCCGCCTGAACTGTTTGAGGAGCGTCTGGAAGCCGCTCCGTAGAGGGGGGGCTATGTCACGATCACCAGCGATCTACAGCCAGAGATCGCTGGTAAACACACACACACTGTCACATGGACTACAAATCTGCCAGGTTTTGGACTACAACTCCATACATACACTCCGCTCACACACACATGTTCCAGATCACCACTGATTACATTCCAACAGCTGTAGCCGCTCCAGGACTGATTACAAGCACCTTAAGTACACCTCACAAACACACAAGTTTGCTGAGTCTTGTATCCTGTTGAAGTGAACATTACGACGCGTTTCTCCTTGCCTTGTTTTCCCGTGTTTAGACCTTTGCTTTGTTTTGTTTTGTTATTCCTTGTACGCCGCCTGCCTTGTGACCTTCTGCCTGTTATATCGACTACGACTCTGGATTGCCCTAATACATCTGTTTGTTCCTGTTTGACCACTGCTTGCCTGACTATCCTAATAAAGACCTGCATAAGGATCCTCACCCCGTTGAAGCGTCTACACTTTATTACAGCGCTGACGTGAGACGTCTACTTCAGCCAATCAGAACATTCAGACACATTCACATCTGCGCTGTTTATGAAATTAAAAGCCTTTGAAAATTTTTCCAGACACATTTAGCTGCTAGAAGTTAGTTAGATAACGTTTCTATGTTCCTTCTGAATGCCAACTGTGGAAAAAATTATCGATAAAATGTTCATGATAAACTGCTGTTTGTCTACCTTAAAGCTCTTCTGCAGTTGCTTGATGCGTGTGCACGTGAAGCAACCGGTGAGCGTCAGCACACACACATGTTTTGTACCATCAACCATCAACAAAAGCCAGACCCCTTCTATGTTTACAAATACAAGCGCAGTCGTTTAGAGCTCATTTCTGGTTAATGATGTCAGAATTTACCGCTATTTTGGAATGGATGTGTGAATGGTCTTTTCTGGAAAAATTCCAGAACGTCCTCACCTGTGTGAACAGAACTTTTTTGAATTTACCGGTAAAGTCATTCTGGTAATTTTCTGGATATTTACCAGTATCACTGTGTGAAAGAGGCTATTGACATGCTGATTCAAATGATCCACTTGGAGTGAGTTTGCATTTAATGATTCACTGGTGCCAGGGACGTGCACACATAGGGCTCAACCTTTAGTCTGGGATATAAAGTGCTCTTCCAAAATGAACAGAAGTGGCCCCATGATACTGATTCAAATCCACTTGGAGCGAGTTTCAAGTTAACAACTCACTGATTCAAATCATCCATTTGGAGCGAGTTTCAAGTTAACAATTCACTGATTCAAATGATCTAGTTAGAGCAAGTCTACAATAAATGATTTACTGAAATACAAACTGATTTAAAGTCAGTCAAAACATGAAGATCCTTTTTTGCACATAACGATTACTGTTACAAAACCGAGTTACTGACTCAGAATGCAGAATTGAGTTTCTGATGCAGAATTTTATGATTCATTAATATAAATGAAAATCATATTTAAGTCACAACTGTGAGTTGTTTGGAGTTGCCTGTTACAGCTTTGCTGTAAAAAAAGGAAAAGGAAGCTTTTATATTTATACTGAGGGTCTATTTATACTTTTTTATTTTAAAGTATCCATACTTTTACTTAAGTGTTTGATTTGTGTACTTCATTCACCACTACTCTGGTGACTGCTAGCTAACAAGTTCAAAGTTGCCTACAATCTAGAGAATATCTGGTCACACTTTAGTTTGGGCAACAATTTACATATTTTTTTACGCATCTCATTGCTTTGTTTTGATTTTTGACTGTTGTAGGTTGCGAAAATAACTGAAGCTGTAATGCAGGTCAAGATGTGCCTGAAACTACTTTACCTGCGTATTAATCTGAAAAATAACTCCACACTTTAAAATGTTCATCAGTAAATCAGAATCAAGCATTTGACTGCCTCGTACTACTTGTTTGTTTGTGATATGATATCATGATGTGATGTATGATACGATACGATACAATGCGATACGATACGACACTACGATATGACACTATATGATATGATATATGATACCACACAATAAAATATGATACGATATGATACAATAAATAAATGAAATAATTTTCCATTAAAAATATTAGATTTGATTTTTCAGTTCAATATATGATAAATAACTTAACATTTTTCCCAGGGATTCGTTTTTAAAAACAACCATCAAAGTGACCTCAGTATATAAATCTTGTTTAATAATATTTAAAATTTGAGAATCTAATAAAATATGTTTTATGGTGAGAGAAGCTTGACAGTGGTTACATGTTACTGGTGCATCATTCTTCAATAAATACAAATGAGTCAACCTAGTGTAACCAATTCAGCATTTAGCATAAACAGTTTGGTCATGTCTGGTCTCAAAAATAACATTTGAACAATGTATTTTACATATTTTCAACTTGATCTCTTGCGGTTTATTATTTATGCGGATGTCAACCCCATAGCATAATCAGTACTAATAAACAGCCAATATTATAATAATGTTTTGCTAATAAGCAAGTAAGGGTGGCGCGGTGGCGCAGTAGGTAGTGATGTCCCTCACAGCAAAAAGGTCGCTGGTTTGAGCCTTGGCTGGGTCAGTTGGCATTTCCTTTGTGGAGTTTGCATGTTCTCCCTGCGTTCGCGTGGGTTTCCTCCGGGTGCCCCGGTTTCCCCCACAGTCCAAAGACATGTGGAACAGGTGAATTGGGTAGGCTAAATTGTCCGTAGTGTATGAGTGTGTATGGATGTTTCCCAGAGATGGGTTGCAGCTGGAAGGGCATCCGCTGCGTAAAACATGTGCTGGATAAGTTAACGGTTCATTCTGCTGTGGCAATCCCGGATTAATAAAGGGACTAAGTCAAAAAGAAAATGAATTAATGAATGAATAATAAGCAAGTATTAAGAATTGGCCCCCTTAAGTATTAAAAATAGTCACCAAGTGTCTAAAAGGGGCTGTCAAAATGACACATTAATTTTCTGATTCTTGCCAACACACATATCTCATGGTCTGAAAATCGAACCCAAAGTGGTCATTCAAAGCGAAACCCCAGAGTTCCTGAACAGGCGCGCTGGTGAAACTGCACAGTGATCTGAGAGTATCACTGACATGGAGTGGCAGGGAACAGCACATGTGTCACAGCCTACATCCCTTTCTCAGATCCCCTTTCACACACTCACAGGTCAGCGGATCAGCTCTTCAGACGCGGGGCCCTCAGGACAGGGGCCCCCATACAGGGTGCAGACACTGCCAAGACCATCACTGTCAGCTTGTCTTTGTGGCACGATCTGGCCCACCACTGCTACCGCTGGACACCGAACAGCTATTAAAGAGGCCCTTGAAATTCCTTAGAGGCTCATTAGCATATCATGAATAATTGATGAGGACGTGGGGGTGGGGAAGGTGTAGAGCCAATGATGAAGAACAGCACCTCTATCAGGGAGCGCGCAGGCCAGTCTATTCCCTCGATAAAGTAGGAATCAATACAGCATGACATTAGCCAGCACTCGTGCGCCTCTGAACCCATATGTTATTTGTCACAAATATGGCGAGGGTGGGTTGGAGATGCGGAGAGTAAATCGATATGAATTAAGGGCTAGATTTAATCAGGCAGTAACTGAGCGGGCCTTTCTTTGAGAGATTAGGAGAACAATTTTATTGTAGGTGACCCGATTTCTCAGAATGGAACATGGGGTGGACATATATTGCACAGATTTCACTTTCACTTATAGAGATATAGACAGATAGATAGAAAGATTGAAAGTAATCTGTAATATGGTGCCTGAAAACATTCCTTTGTTTGGAACCTCAGGATGTATCATTGAAGTCATTCAGCAACTAAAACACATTTCAGAAAATTTGAGCTGTTTCTTAGAAAATTCCTTCTAATCTCTTTACAAGTATAGTAAATCACTTTCATGCAGTGGCGGCTGGTCAATAGAGGGCACTGGGGCGCCGCCCCCTTCAAGTTAGACCCCTTTAATATGTTAATGTTTATTATCACAAATATTAACAAAGTAAATTGATTTAATTATAACATTCTAACATTTATTGTAGTCATACTAACATTTATTGAAAAAAAATGTATGAACAATATTTTTTTATGTGTGCGGGGCGCCAAACTAATGAGTGTCTATGTAGGTACACAACTTTTGCAATGCACGTGATATGACGATAAGCTCTAATTGGCCTGTTTTAAATTGTCTTTGGGGCGCAGCGCTCTGCGTCCCGAACCCTCCCATTTTTGTTGTTAGAACGAATCATATTTGTTTTTATATGATTGGCCTTATGTGATTGGACCATTCTCACCAAAGAGCTTAGAATGCAATTTCTCGAGATGAAGGAACATTCTGTTGTATCTTTGCAAAGATATCCGTTCACAAGGCGTTTGGATGAAGAAAAAAAAAAAAATCAAGAAGCTTGGACCAGATCGACCTTCCTTGCAAATTCACAAGTAGTCAAGTGATGGCAGCGCGCGTATATTCGGGGCTTTTCCAGCACTTGTCATGACAAACGGAGTTGGCTGGCAGGTTGTGATGTAAGTCATGCCTTTTACTATTTCCGTGTTTGCTGTTTCAAACAGCATGACGCAAGAGAGGCTGAATGCATTGGCCATGCTGTCAATAGAGAAGAGACTGGTCACTGAGATGACTGACTTTAACCAAAAGGTTATTGAGAAATTTTCAAGCCAGAAAAAAGTAGTTCTACTGGCCAGTAATTAGGCAACATTTGTGTGTGTGTGTGTGTGTGTGTGTGTGTGTGTGTGTGTGTGTGTGTGTGTGTGTGTGTGTGTGTGTGTGTGTGTGTGTGTGTGTGTGTGTGTGTGTGTGTGTGTGTGTGTGTGTGTGTGTGTGTGTGTGTGCGTGTTTACTGATTATCTTGATTACTTCATTACTGATAATAAACCCAAATTGAACTAAATTGAACAGATTTGTGATGCATTTATTGTATGCTTTAGTCATATTTTAGTTTTTTGATACCTCACCTGAAAAATGGCTTTTACACTCTTACTTTACCAACAGTTAGATTTTTTTCTGGTGTTTGGATAGTAATACTGTTTTCAAATTTTAAATGTTATGATTGGCCACCATTGATTAGGCTATTTCCTTTTGAACAGAAGACTACTACACTGTAAACAATTTCCAATAGAATCTACAGTCACTTGCTGGCAGCAGTTCACCAGTAACTTACTGTAAATCAATTACAGCAAAATAAAAACTGTATTTACATTTACAGCACCACTCATCTTGCTCTATATGTATTTACAGTATTGAATATCTTTACTGTAAAATATACAGGAATTTTCACAATGCAATTTTAAAATACAGTAACATACTGTATAACAGCCCTACAGTAAAATACAGCTCATATTACAGGTAATTGCTGTGTAATTTATAAAAATCGTTAACAGTGTACTAGCAGTCAGCAATTTCAAATTGATAGGAAAGATGAAATACACAATAAAATGTGTTTTATTACATAATAAATTAAGAAATTAAACAAAAATAGCTGAAATACAAAACTTTCCTGTGTAAAAGCAGGACATCTGGTTGAAAATGCAAAGAGTATATTGATATGAATTAAGGGCTAGATTTAATCAGGCAGTAACTGAGCGGGCCTTTCTTTGCTAGATTACGAGAACAATTTTATTGTAGGTGACCCAATTTCTCAGAATGGGACATGGGGTGGACATATATTTCACGTATTTCCCTTTCACTTATATAGATACAGACAGACAGATAGATACACTGTAAAAAAAAAAAAGATACACTGTTTTTCTGGCAGCTGGGGTTTATCGTTTAATAATTTTTAATAACATTAATAACTCCATGTCAGTGAACATTTATCATACTTTAAAGGACGTTACAGTTTTTCTCAGTCGTTTTGGTTCATTTCTCACAACACTATTTACATTTGCACAACAGTTAATGCATTTCTCAAAACAATTAGTCATTTGTGCACATCATAGTAGCAGTTTCTCATTCCTTTCAACAAATTGCAAATGCTTTTGGACATGCATCAATTGCTTTCATACAACTCTCTGCTGTTTTGTAACATTATCATTTGCTTATGTCATGTCAGTCAAAATTAACTAAACTTGTGGATGCTGAATAGTCAAACCATATAAAACTAATAGTCCTCATTTCATTACTTGAGTCTTCACATACAAAAATGTTGAACTAGTTGTCAAAATCTGTCAAGCAAATGCTATTTAAAAAATGTTAAATCTTTTTTTTCTGAAAATGTCTCCTAAATTGAACAATTTGATGAATGATTTCCAGACCTGTGTATGTTGTAGGTTCAGTTCCAATATGTACTGCAATATTGTGTACAGTTGTGCACAGCTCTACCCAAAGGAGGTTTATGTTTGTTGTAAATAAGGGTGTATTTATTCTTCTGCACAATGCTGTGAATAAATTAGAATTGCAAAGAGCAAATGCAGTAAAAATGTGAAACATACATATTCAGTGTCTTGTACTCAGATGCCTCACTAATGCAGTGATGTCTAACTTTACTGTAGTTTTCAAATGGCTGTGCAAATAGTATATAGTGCTGTCTTGAGCATTTTCAGGAAGTGTCACCAAAATCTGACTTTTTTGCATTGGAAAAGATTTATAGAGTAAAGTGTCATAATGAAAACATGACAAAGCCATTTGACTACCTTGTTCATAAACAATGGTGTCAGGACTTTGCATTTTGATGACACTGACACTTTCATTGACATCAATACTTGCTTTTGAGGAATGAGCTTTCCATTTTAAGCAAGTGACGAGCTTTTGCAGGTTATCCACTAGGTTTTGCAGTTTGCACTAATTGTTTTGAGAAATGCATTAACTGTTGTGCAAATGTAAATAGTGTTGTGAGAAATGCACCAAAGCCACTGAGAAAAACTGTAAATTACAGAAATGTCCTTAAATTTAAATTTCCAGTACATTTCAGTAATTTACCGTCTGTTATTTTATGGTAAATTTCTGTAATTTTTACAGTGTAGGATGGATAGATAGATAGATAGATAGATAGATAGATAGATAGATAGATAGATAGATAGATAGATAGATAGATAGATAGATAGATAGATAGATAGATAGATAGATAGATAGATAGATAGATAGATAGATAGATAGATAGATAGATAGATAGATAGATAGATAGATAGATATGTAATATGGTGCCTGAAAACATTCCCAACCTCAAGATGTTTTATTGATATCATTCAGCAACTAAATCACATTTCAGAAAGGTTGAGCTGTTTCTTCAAATATTCCTTCTAATCTCTTTATAACTATAGCAAATCACTTTCATGTCCAGTTTGGTCTCTATCATTGACAGTGATGGTGGGTGACACAGGTGCCACCTTCACTAACTGCAACTTAATTAATATGAAAAGTTGATTAGATGGTAATATTGTTTTTCAAAATATACGTGGTATGATTGGAGATCATTGATTGGGTTATTTCCTTATGACAGAAGACTACTACTACCACTCAGCAATTTCAAATGGATAGGAAAGGTGAAATACAGGATTAAAAATTATTTATTACACAATAAATTGAGAAACCAAACGATAATAGCTGAAATATAGGACTGTCCTCAGTAAAAGCACACTGTAAAAAATGCTGGGTTCCACTCAATCATTTTTTGTTGGGACAACATGAAGGAATTAAGGGCGTACTCACACTATGTACAGTTGCCTTGAACCAGGCCAAAGCACGCTTGTCCCGCCTCCCGTCTCCCCCAACGGCCCGCACTCACATTACATTCGGGCCTGGGCACGCTTATGTCATTGATGATGCGCTGTTCAGTAAGCGATCTCGCTCAGCACAGTAAAGATTTCTTAAGTTATATCGTTTAAGTCGTTTGATATGCGGTGACACGCAGTCAAATATTTCGCCAAACAGATCAGCCACTTTTGATGCTCATAAACAATCATGAAGTCCTCATGCTGCAGGAATTAGGAGGTTTGCTGAAGGCGCAGCTGTCGTGCAGTGAGGGATTTGCGTCTTTAATAATCTACGACAGTTTGCGTTTATTGAACAGTACGAATGATTAATTAATCCATGTCAACCAGTGCCTTAAATGTCACATCTCGCTTTCAGTTTCAGGCTCAGTCGCGTTTTGCACTCACACACAAGCGTACCGTGCCAAAGCCCAAGTGAACCGCGATCTGGCCCACCTCTTTCAACCGGGCCAGGGCCGGCCAAGTGAACTGTGCCTGAGCCGATTCAGAGCACTCACACTTCTCAAACAATCCAGGAGACGGGCCTGAGCATGGTTCGGATAGCATAGTGTGAGTAAGCCCTAAGTTAACTTATTGGTTTTTACAAAATTAAGTGGATTGAACAGAACACAATTAAGTTGTCCAAAAAACTCAAGAATTGTGTTGTTTTGGCTCATTTCATATAAGTAGTTTGGACAAACATCAAACTTTTTTTTTTTTGTGCAGGACATATATCACTCTATTTTATTGTTGTCTTGTTTAGTGTAACAAAGAAAAGGTTTACCATAAAAATAAAAATGATTAAAGTATTTACTCACCCTCATGCCTTTGCAAAAACTGCAGGACTTTGTAGTCTGGAACACACACAAAAAATACATTTAGAACAATGTAGTGATCTATATGCACAAAGCTACAACAAATAAAAGGTTTATATGACTCCTATAGCATATCCTAAGTGTTCTAAAATCATGTGATAACTTGAGACTGGAATACAGTACATGACTTTTGCTTAGATTTTTTTTACCTCATTTGCAGTTTAAGGCAATGCTACAGTACATTTTGAAAGTCAGAGCAACATCTGAGATTTCAGTACAGATTTCATTGTGTAGTGCAGATTTTCTTTGTCTTGTGTGTGAGTTTGTTGTCTTTGGATTGACTTTGGATTGAGTTTGGTAGTGTGGAATCCTCAGTCAGCTTTGTTTCCACCATATTTTGTTATGCGCATATTGATACACTGCATAAAACACTAAATGAAAACATCAACAAGATGCATAAAATCTTACAATTTGCATGTATTTAACTGGAATTAATATATTTTTGATGATAGGACGCACATAAACTATGACAAAAAGTAAACAAATATATAAATATTCTGTGTTGGCAGAAAATTAACAGTGCATTTTCTGTAAAATTTATGGATATTCTCAGACTCTTCTGGTGTTTGTGTGCGTGCGTGCATGTGCGTGTGTGTGTGTGTGTGTGTAGCCCATAGCTTGTAATTTCATTGGTGTTTTCTGCTTATTTACACTTTCAAATTCACTTTGATCTGTCTTCCTACAACTTTTGATGTTGAAACATTTAACATTTTAATCGCTTGACTTTTTTAAAAAATCTGCCTAAAACGCGATTCCAAAACATCTCCAAAGGGGGCTCAGTGGATTCAGAGACTTAAACAGGTCTATGTAATGGAAAAAAGGACTGCATGTCTACAAATGAAGACTGATATTTGGTGGAAAAGTATTACAACATATTTAAATATGTACATTTAGAGGTTAATTAACATATTTCCAATGTAATCTGAGGTAACTACAATGTAACACAATGTAACTTGATCTACAAATGCATCCCCTAAAAAAGTATTTATAATGACAATACTTTTTTATTGATTTATTTTGTATTATTTTCTTATTTTTAAATTGTTATATTATATTTTTTTCCCATCTGTAAAAGGTTAAATTGTTGGGGAATGGGTTGTTCTGAAAATTATATATATAATTCCAGCGTTATGGATGTGACATTTGCAATAAAATCTCAAAACATAAATTCACATAGAAAGTATACGTCAACATTATATTGACACATCTGTTTATATTTTCCAAAACAACTAACCAAAGAGTTATGGGAGCAGAAAAATATAAATCTGTAAACATTTGTTATATTTTAAATGAGGAAAATAAACATGCGTTATGGATGTGGCAAAAAAAGTCTGCAAGTTTTAGTATACATCATACTTTGTAGAAATTCTGTGAATTAAACTGCACAACCCAAAAGAAACAATGCTAATCTAAAGGATAAGAGTTGGCTCACTTAAAGAACAAAAATTATTGATTTAATTTAATATTTTTGCGTTTATGAAGAAAAAGTGTCGTTATGGATGTGACACTTTCTGTTATGGATGTGACACCTGTGAAATTGCCACTTGTGTGATTTTGTCAAATTAAATATAATAGTTTTAAACACTGACAGATACATTTATGAGTATTTTTAAAGTACTGGAAAATACTTGCCTGCACAAAAAATGTGGAAACGGTTTCTCTATTTTGGTGAAAACGTAATTCTTTTCATGGCAAGGTTGACATTTGCATGGAATTGCTCATATATATATATTAAATATAAGGTTAAAAAAAACATGATTGACTATAACAACAACATAAATATAATTAGCTCCCATAAAAATCATAAAGTGAAAAATAATAAATAAACGCATTATTAAGTTAAAATAAAGCCTATTCGTTTCATGATTCATTCATGAGAGCCATTAAATCCTCAAAAGGTTCTGCATTTAACATGATCCCTGAATAAAAATCCACTTTAAATCAGAGAAGTGCTGATTTTACTAAAAGTACAGCGGTACAATACCTGTTGAATGTAATCCCCGGCCCACATGAAATATTGGCACACCGCCATGATATCTTTCTTCAGCGCTGGTGCATGCAGAGCCGTGCTGCTACCACAACACTGCAGGGAGAACAGAACCGCATGAGCCCTCACTGCAAAAAACCTCCGCAGCCAATGACAAGACATCCAATATTCACAAAATAACATCTTACAAACACACTAGGGCACATAGTATTACTGTATGTCAAAAAGACTCTGTTTTTATAACCCTACTATAAGCCTGAAAAAAATAATGGCGCCATAACAGAGGATCACTAAAAGCCCAATGATTGTCAAAGCTTATTGATTAATGCTCTGTTTGTTCCCCACAAAGCACAGCTCTGACATTTCTGTTTAAAACCTGCACTTTATTTCCATTATCTTATTACTCCAATCAGTCACAGTAATCTACAATCCAACTAAACGGTGGGTTCTTGTTGCCTAAACAACATCAGGGTGTTAATTCTCCATCTTAATCATCGCTTTCAAGAGGCAACTGACATATTATTAAATATTTAGTACAGATAAATGGCTTTGATTTAGAAAGCCTGCTGAAACCGTTCAATGTAGAACATGAAGGGAATCTTTTTGGTTTAATGTAGCGTAAAAAGTTTAAAAAACAAGTCCAGAAATAACGTTCGGACCGTGAGAGCACAAAACCCCAGACTCCTCACTTGTCTGACATGCTCTCCAACTATTTAATAATAGTGAGAGAAACTAATTCCCCAATGAGTCTCTCTTCCTTGTGAGCTATATAAAGAGATGAGATTGAGTAAGAGTCCAGTGACTGAGAGCAGAAGCCAGTAGGGAAGTGGCTCATGTGAAAAACTAGTCTTTGCGATTCAGCGCAGCAGAGAAAGAGAATCAAACCAGAGCAGTCTGAGTGGCACATGGCTACCACAAAAACCAGAAAGTTGCGTGTCCATATGGTATCAGATAGTCTCAGGCAGTTTCAGATCTCCCAAATACTCTCAATTCCCTTGTAACACTGAAGACTAAGGCGTTTGGACTGAGAAAGGAGTCTTTCAGGATTTCTCTTCCTCAATAATGCACTTCTACTGTAGGACTGATCAATCTCAGTTCTGTTCTCTATAAATCTACAGTTACTTCAGCCGTTTACAGTTGAAGTCAGAATTATTAGCCCCCCTTTGATTTTTTTTTCTTTTTTAAATATTTCGCAAATTATGTTTAACAGAGCAAAGAAATTTTTTACAGTATGTCTGATAATATTTTTTCTTCTGGAGAAAGTCTTGTTTGTTTTATTTCGGATAGAATAAAAGCAGTTTTTATTTTTTTTATGAACCATTTTAAGGTCAAAGTCCCTTTAAGGTATTTTTTTTTTTGACTGTCTTCAGAACAAACCACTGTCATACAATAACTTAATTACCCTAACCTGCCTAGTTAACCTAATTAACCTAGTTAAAACCTTTAAATGTCACTTTAAGCTGTATAGAAGTGTCTTGAAAAGTATCTAGTCAAATATTATTTACTGTCATCATGACAAAGAACAAATAAATCAGTTACTAGAAATGAGTTATTAAAACTATTATGTTTAGAAATGTGTTAAAAAAAATCTTTCCGTTAAACAGAAATTGGGGGGAAAAATAAACAGGGGGGCTAATAATTCTGACTTCAACTGTTTATATACAGACACATGGAATTGAATAGGTCACGTTAACTTTTAGATGTACATTTTAAGGGATGTACGATGGATGTCATTTGTTTGTTCACACATTGTGCTACCAGATGTTGAGAGTGAACATTTACTACTTCTTTAAATGTTAAGACTTGTCACTACAATTGTCATTATGCTACTTAATATTGTCATCCATCATCTTTGGTTTGCTTTATCACTAAAAGAAATTATCTGGCCGTTCAGTGGGGGGAATTTATGTACAGTCAAGATGGACTGCATGATGTAAATGATGTTAATGGTGCAATTTTGCACAATTCAGTCATTTATTTCTGTAATTATAATTTTTTTGTATTTATTTTTGAATTAAGCTAATCACACATGTTAAAGCTAACATTTAAATAAATTAAAACCACATTAAGAATTATGAGCCCCCTGAATTATTTTTTCCCTTAATTTCTGTTTAACGGAGAGAAGATTTTTTTCAACACATTTCTAAACATAATAGTTTTAATAACTCATTTCTAATAACTGATTTATTTTCTCTTTGCCATGATGACAGCACATAATATTTTACTAGATATTTTTCAATACACTTCTATACAGGTTAAAGTGAAATTTAAAGGCTTAACTAGGTTAATTAGGTTAACTAGGCAGGTTAGGGTAATTAGGCAAGTTATTGTATAACGATGGTTTGTTCTGTAGACTATCAGGAAAAAAATATATAGCTTAAAGGGGCTAATAATTTTGACCTTAAAATGGCTTTTAAAAAATTAAAAACTGCTTTTATTCTAGCCGAAATAAAACAAATAAGACTTTCTACAGAAGAAAAAAAATATTATCAGACATACTGTGAAAATGCCCTTGCTCTGTTAAACATTATTTGGGAAATATTTTAAAAAAAAAATAAAGGGGGGCTAATAATTCTGAATTCAACTGTATATAAATAAGCAGACAAACACATACATTATAACTTAAAAATGTAAATAATCTTAACTATTTCTTGATTAAACATGAAACATAATTGTATATTTATATATTTGTATATTTATATATTTGTTAGCTGAATTTTATGTGAAAGCATGTCTGTCATATTGCCAAATAGCTATAACAAAATGACATGCTATTTGAATTCTTAGCTTTAATTGTTTGTTAAAACCTAAAAAAATAGATAAAATAAAACAACGGATAAAGAAAACATCATACGGGCCTTCATAAGTTTGTCACGGACTGAATTAGGCTACAACCCTTTCCTATTATTTCTATTATTTCACAGATTATTTGACAGCCAAATGGAGAGAGTTTCAATGCACTGTTGTGTAAACGCAAACAGCTGCACTACATTACGCAAGCAAGAAAGACACACGAGTTCTGAACTGCAACATTTCTCAGGACCCTCTTTGGGAGGCGAACAATAGCTTAAGCCAAACATCAACGCCACGCCCATGGGGTCGATGTTGCTACAAGAGTCGCGAGCCACACTTTCACGCGTGTACTGCTGCACGCGACAGGCGCGTGGGAGCCCTCAAAGCGACTGCCGGGAGCTGAAACCACAGCCGAGCGAACGACAAAACCATTACAAGCGTCCGGACATCTAAAGCCTGTTTAAATAAGCGTTTTTAGGCAGCAATGTTTTGTTTTATCCCACAGCTTATCGGGAAGTTTGATGTGAGAGTTTTTGCTATCGCGGATATTGATGAAAGCGACGCGTTTAATCTTTAGAACGTTTAAAAATTAGTCGTTCGCGCAGAATATCGTCAAAACGCGCATGACTTTGAAAATCTTCCGGGGAACTAAATGTGTTGTTACTTCACCTGTAGATAGCATATTATATGGGTGTATTTACGTTATAGGTCGATGTTTGATAAAGCCATTAAAGGAAGTTCTATTTGACTTTTCGGAACGCGGATCTCAAAGAAAATGTTGCGTCACGTCTGATCTGTTTGGAATTTTGAATCCGTTCGAAAAGAATATCGTCATAATACGCACCACGTCAGAATTATTTCGGGTAACTATCTTTTAACCTGGCTAGTAGATCCATCTATTTATGTTATACTTCGATGATTTCAACATTGTCATCACTATCGTAAATATGTGGGTAAGATGTGACTCTTTGGGATATTGTGTCTGAAGAGCCGGAGACGGGAGGAATTGTGCAGCTGCAGTGAGCTGGAACAGCAGAGGAGGCGGTGCAGACATCTCGACTCCATCCCGTGGAGAACTTGTCAACTTTCTGCCAACTTTAGATTGTTTTCTTGCCATTCTCATTGTTAGCTTTTTGACAGGAGGCAGAAACGTAAACGTGACTTTATAACCGATTTATGGATGAAGTCATGTTCTGCTGTAGCTTGGCTAAGTGTGAGCTTTTGCTTATTAATCCGCGTTGACACTGTGAACGAGTTTGCTATTAGTCACTTTCAAGGTGGATGCTGTCGATTCGTTTCGAGAAACCAAACTTTTTAACTTCGGCCTTTTTTTTAACGTAGACTATTAACTTTTTTTAAACTTGAACGACAGACTATAGTTTCTATTATTAGGTAAACTTGTCAACTTATAATCGATATTAGGTCATAGAGGTGCGGCTACTGTTTTATGTTCAAGCTACTTCCTCGTGCAAACTTCAAATTAACGCAACAAAACGTCTAAATAAATACTGACGTGAATTTATAAACTGTTTATCCACAGTAGCTTTTGAGATCCTATAGCCTCTTTTGACTTTCAAATGCCACCACAATTCGCATTTCTGTCGTTTCCCTCGAGCTTTTACCGAATGACCCATTTAAACGAAGACGCTCCTTCTTTTATCCATGTTAATGCATGACTAACTGGAAATACGTTCTACCTCGGGCGCATTGAGATAAAGTTGAGGTAACTTCAGGTTGCATTAGCTACGTTTCAAAGTCTAGGTTGTTTCGAAAGGGCGAGGAGTCCTCCAAGTTAAACGTAAGCAAAGAAATGCAAATGGATGCAGGTGTGCGGGCCTCGGAGCGCAGGAGAGCTGAGGTGACGAGCTGAACTCCGATCTCTCCGCGCTCGGCCCCATTGATCAGCTGAGGACCGGCGCTAACTAACTGGCCCCGTCTCCATAGCAGCCGCCTGGACGGCGCCGCGAGGACTGGCTGGAGGGCCGCTGTCAATGGGTGACGTCACGGGGCTGGCGCCAGAGAGTCTGCGAGAGCGTGAGCTCGCGGCGCTGCTCTGTAGTGCTGCTTTGCTTGGTGCCAATTCATCACCTGTCAGGGATCAGTCAGGGTGTCATGCGAAATGTACACAGCTGTGAGAACAAAAAAGACGAGGGAGAAAATGGAAAAAGCCAGTTGCGGCAGATGCGGACGAGTTCACGATGCTATTTCTCATGCGTTGTGTTTGTACGTCTCGCGCGCGCGGAATAGATTTTTTTGTTGTTGTTGCAGAGTTTTTTTTAAATACAATAAAAAATATAAAGCGTCCAACATGCTTTGCCTTGGAAGTCGTTTTCTGAGGAGTGATAATGAGGTGCATTCCGACACATCAACACGACTGCATTCCGACGCATCTCCGCAAACATCTGTTTAGTCGGATATGCACAAGCAACCAGGAAATCTCTCCGTCTCCATTGTTACTTAGCATGTGTAAACAAAGAGCGTTTTTTGCCACCACTATCGCTTTCTGAACTGACAGTGGGTGTCTAAAAAAATGGAAATATAATCTGTAGCAGGGTGAAATATTCTTCACGGTTTTAGAAGAATGCATCTTCACTTCAGCCGCAGTTGCGCAGTTTAAAGACAGAATTGTTTTCTCAGTCAAATGAATCCATGACTATCAATATGCTGCACGCATTCCTGCACTAGAGAGCAGGGGGAACTCGTCATCACTATTACGTCTCAAAACGATCCTCATCACAGGCCATAAAGACTGCTCTCATGTTCCCCCACAGTCATGATGTGTGTAAACAAACATAAACATTAAGGGCACGCAATCAACGACAGAAAGCACAAACTTAAACTGCTGGTGCATTATTTTTGATATGCACAGTTAACGAAATAAAGAAACGCCATTCATCTTAATTTTAAACGCTTTCTGAGTCCCAAAGGAATAAATAATTATAGATTATATTAAAAACAAAATGCAGAATCCATGGCCGTATAAGGCCAAGTGACTTGGTTTAAAAAACGCTGGGCATCTTTATCTAAAATCGTGGCACTTTGCCACAATAATGCCACTGACCTGAAGGTAAAAGTTGAAATCTTTAACACAGTGTTTACAAGAGGAAATACTAGACTAGTAGAACTGAAACATGTCGAATACATTAAGTTCGGTTAATTTAATGTTAACCGCAGATTGTATGAATCACAAGCTGCATACTATTGCTAATACATAAATGCAACAATCTATTTTCATTTGACATACTTAGTATGTAGCATATTGTATGTTGGATGTTCTGGAAATTCAATATTAATACTGCTAAAGCTTGTTTTGATACGTTATGACAATTACACTAGAAACAAATGCGTGAAAACAACCTTATACTTGCAAGTCACTAATTCTCTTGATCGGAAACAGGTACACTGATTTGAGAAATTATCCGTGGAAGCTGAAGGCAGTCAGCGCCACCCTAAACACGCGCTTTCACTGGTTAAGAACGCGGAAGAAATGGGCGGCTCTTGATCGCTCGGCCCAGCGACCTATAGCGTAGCGCGAAGGCGATGATTGACGCGGCCTTCTCGACCAATCAGCACGTCGCAAACCAGCGCGTGAACAAACCCACCCAGCTGGGTATATATACAGCGATGACAGCTCGCTAATCCACTGCGTTTGCTTCAACAGCCCAGCGCAAACAGGGAATCTCGAACACAAAAAGGCGAGTCTTTTCAACGAAATCCTGCTGTCAACATGAAGGCAATAAGCCCAGTGAGGTCCTTCCGGAAAAGTAGCGCGAGTGTAACGACGACGGAGCACAGTCTGGGAATCTCGCGGAGCAAGACCCCCGTGGACGATCCTCTCAGCTTGCTCTACAACATGAACGACTGCTACTCCAAACTGAAGGAACTGGTGCCGAGCATCCCGCAGAACAAAAACGTGAGCAAAATGGAAATCCTCCAGCATGTCATCGACTATATCCTGGACCTGCAGATCGCGCTCGACTCCAATTCGGCGATAACCAGTCTGCATCACCCGCGAGCGGGGCAGGGGACATCCAGAACACCCCTGACAACACTCAACACAGACATCAGCATCCTCTCACTACAGGTGACTTACCGCCTACACAATAGTTCGATATCTATCTATCTATCTATCTATCTATCTATCTATCTATCTATCTATCTATGCAAATTTGAAAATGTCAATAATGCACATTGATGTGTTGCATGCTTACTGACTTTTAATAACAAGGCTTTTTTTTTGTCTTTCTAGACACCTGAGTTTCCATCAGACTTGATCACAGAGGACAGCAGGACACTTTACCGTTAATCAGGTAAATTTTCTTGAAAATACAATGGTTTTATAATTTTTTTAATATAAAATAAGTATTTGATGCAGAGTGTTTAGTTGAGGAGCACAATGTGTATGTGTGAAGTTGTAGAAAGTGTGTTGACTGCAAAAGGGAAGGCAGAAGTTGTGTACTGGTGTACATCTGGAGCGCAGGGTTTTTTCGCTCAGTCTCTGAGTGTTTGGTTAAATGTTCAAACTGCGGCTTCCTCTCTGGCGCCAGGCTGTCCGGATCTCTGCCCTGTTTGCATTCTCTAAATGCGCCTCTTTCTCAATCTTTTGCAGGTGTTTGGTTAAGACACAAGAACACACAGGACCTGGGAACTGGCTTTTCCTCTGATTTCTGTTCTCAGTCTGGAGGTTTTTTTTTTTCTTCTTTTCTTTCCTGTAATTGAATCAAGAGACTTTCTTCTTCTTTTTTTTCCTTCTCAAAGGACAATCCATGTGATGTGTTATGAGTTCGGACATTGATTATTTATCTTCTAAAAAGACTTTCTTCAAGAGGAAGAAGCACTATATTCCCTGAAAATAGGAGGGAAACCTGTAAATGATCACAAGGAACCTTTTCTCTGCATTGAGAAGAAGTCTTACCTTTTTTTTTCTCTCTCTCATGAAGAGCGGCGTGTGAATATGAGAAGATGTGGTTAGTTATTGTACAAAGGTTTAAGTCTGTTTTTTTTTTTTCCTGTCAATTTTGGCACATGAAGGACTGGACTTTTAAAAAATGACGTGATGAAACCTTGTGAACTCTTTCTCTCTCAGAGTTTTATCTTGTATAGTTGCAGAAATTGGACTGTCGGTATCTGCAAAGTGTTATGCTGTATGCTGAGACTTTTTATAAAAGTAATATTGTAAATCGTACCTTTTTTTTTTTTTTTTTTTTTTTTTTTTTTTTTTTTTATACAAAATAAATCAAATGCTTTATTTGACGCTTGTTTACTTTAAACGTTGATATATGTGCCGTATAGTGACCTTGCCTTTTTATATCCAGGACTCAAAAGCATGTCACTGACCCTTCACACGTGCACATTCGCCCAAGGAATGTCCCATTGAATCTTTCACATTGCGATATTGATTTGTGAAAAGCATTCATTCCAGTTTCTAATGGGTCAGAAGGTGCTTTTTCCTACTGTATACATGTATAGCTATTCAACAAAGACTGAAAGATTTGACTGCGGTTTAATCTCATTCTGGTGAAACTCCTTCAAGTCAAACATTAATCATGAGTGTATCCACAAGTTCTCTCATTCGTATAATCTGCTATGCATGAAGCGGCAGTTAAAATTGAAGCTTGAGAATTTGTGGAATTCTGTTCGTACAATAAATAATTCTCTGTAGGTTTATTATGGTGTAAAATAATAACTCTCAGAGCTAGCAGATTGATTTTATACTAATCAGTACTTGCAGTCTAACTGATTGAATGTGAGGGAAGCTGATGGCATCTCAGTTGTAGTGTATCAGACATGAGAAATTCCACTGTAAAAAAAAAAATGATATGATCAATTAATCCTGATAGCGTCTGTTTTAAGTTCATTGTAACCTATTAATCGAAGTTAATCATGTTTTAACCTAATTTTATAGGTTATGCAAGCTGTTTTAAGTCAGTTTAACATAACATAAGTTCAATGGACTCATGAGGTTAATTTGATTCAGCTTAATTTAAGGCAACCAGGATTTTTTTTTTTTAAAGTGTGGTTTCCATTTTATTGTTTGGGGAGTAATCTTGTATGATTTTTGGGAAAATATTTTACGTCAGAAACAAGACTATAATGCTGTGTGAGAATTTTATAATCCATATATCAATGCAAAGTGTGCATATCTAAAATTAAAGGTTGTGTCTGACATGCAGCTTCAACCACTAGTAGTGTTGTTGATATGAATAGTGCGCCACCTGCTGGTAGCCAGACTTCATCTTTAAAAAAAAAAAAAAAAAAAAAAAAACCATTTCATGCATTCATTTAAAGAAAATGTACAGTTGAATTATTAGCCCCCGTTTATTTTTTTGCCCAATTTCTGTTTAACGGAAAAAAATTTTTTTTATATATATATATATATATATATATATACACATTTCTACACATAATAGTTTTAATAACTAATTTCTAATAACTGATTTATTTTATCTTCACCATGATGACAGTAAACAATATTTGACTAGATATTTTACAAGACACTTCTATACAGCTTAAAGTGACATTTAAAGGCTTAACTAGGTTAATTAGGTTAACTATGCAGGTTAGGGTAATTGGGCAAGTTATTGTATAATGATGGTTTGTTCTGTAGACTATCGGAAAAAAAATAGCTTAAACGGGCTAGTATTTTTGACCTTAAAATGTTTTTAAAAAATTTTTAAACTGCTTTTATTCTAACCAAAATAAAACAAATAGGACTTTTTCCAGAAGAAAAAATATTATCAAACATACTGTGAAAATTTCACTGCTCTGTGATTATGTATATGTACTGATCATACATCAAATATTTGATTAAAGTATATTCATGCAAATATTTAAAAAAAAAACAAAGGGTGGGTAATAATTCTGACTTGTGATTCTGATTTGCATTTATATAAATATACAAAAATATGTGAATTAAATTGTTTAAACTTAATTTAGTGTCCGGTTTATGAGCATAGGCTATTAAAATACAACTAAAACTACACTGTAAAACATTATATGATCAATTAGTCCTGACAGCTTATGTTTCTAGCTCATTGTAACTTATTAATCTAAGTTAATCACATTCTAACTTAATTTTATAAGTTAGTTTTAAGCAAGTTTAATATAAGTTCCATAGACTCACAGGGTATATTTGATTCAGCTTAAATTTAAGGAAGCCAGGATTTTTTTTTTTTTACACTGTACAAGCATTAACAATAAAAATAAAATATGTAAAATGTATGAATTTCATATAGAAATAGTTCATGCATCATAAAATCAAACTCGTATTCAAAAGGGCTGAAAACAGAGTTTTATTGATTTGAGAAAACCAGACAAAACACTGAGGAAATTGCCCATACACACAAATCACAATATCAACACAAACCTCTCTATCTCTTATAACACTGTTCACAATTAGATGCACTCATCTACAGCACTACAGAACACAAATACAGGGATGACCTGAAGGTTAAATCACCAATCAATAACGGCGATCACAGCACTATGTATGTGTGGTTAAATCCTCACTCTACTTGATGGGCTTGAATTTTGCGGACCGGCCTATGCTAGATCTTTAATGTTAGCAACGGAGCATGAAATAACAGGATTTGCACTAAACAAGTCAGAAACTACCAACAGCTTCACAGCCTCCGTTTATTGCTTTTTTTAAAGCAACAGTACAGCAACAATAATCACGTTACTCACACGTTTACACTGCTTCTTCTTCATCTGTATTTTGCTTTTGATTTACAGTTTAAAATATCCAAACATCAAGATAAATTCATGAACAAAAAAAAAAACAAGAATGAAAAAAGGAGGAAATCTAATGTGTTTTAATAATAAACCTATTTAAATCATTCATTCATTCATTTTCCTTCAGCTTAGTCCCTTTTTTATCAGGGGTCGCCACAGTGGAATGAACCGCCAACTATTCCGGCATATGTTTTACGCAGCGGATGCCCTTCCAGCCGCAACCCAGTACTGGAAAACATTTTTAATCATATAAATTATATTCAACTTTTCCATAGCTAACACGTCAGTTTCTTGTTTTAAGGATGTTTCAATATTTCTTATGCAAAACTAAGCATGAACACTGATTAAGAAAGAGATTTTGCAGTGAAGGCTATCTATCCATGTAAAGAATCTAACCACAGAAAATTCAACACACAGAAAAAAAATGAGAAGCATCTCTGCGTCCAGTTTACTTCATGTTTCGTAGTAATTACAAACATTTCCAGTAATTTACCCTTCAGAAGTAAAAAAGCAGGTGTGTTCAGTTCTGTTCCTGGAGATCTTGCAAAGTTCAGCTCAACCCTGATCAAATACACCTGAATCAGCTGAACAACAGTGTCTACATTTCACATGAGTGCAGACGAAAGACATTAAGAATGAAAAAACAGTAAACAGTGATTCTGTCCTGATTAGATGTGGGACAAAGTGAGCGACAAATCTTCATAGTCTCATTCTATTTACGGATATAAAGAACATATGATTGGTTTGACCTGTGTTACGACCTCTATTTCAGGGGTAGGTTTGGTCCCAGAGAGCCGCAGTGCTGCAGTTTTGCTCTAATCCTAATCAAACACACCAGAACAGGCTAATCAAGTTCTGAGGGCTACTACACTGAGTTCCACACAACACAATTCCTTCATGTTGTCTGAAGACAAATCAATTAAGTTAACTGTTGTTACAAATTTAGGTAGATTTAACCTAAAACAATTATTTTATGGTAACTGTGTTGTTTTAACTCTGAACAAGCAGCAAAAGTCATTGTAGAAAGCTACAGGCTGGACTAAAATTCTGCAGGACAGCGTTTCTCAGGGAGCAAACCTGCCTAACCTTACTGTAACTGTTGCAACAATACAATAACAGGTATGTCTAGTGTAGACACAGTGTCAGATCTTCAGGAGCACTTGATCATGTTTGGAGGTGAACTGTAGGAAGGTAGATGGTTGCGTATCTTCGAGTTTAAATGATTAGTTCACTTCCAGAATATGAATTCCCTGATAATTTACTATTTTTTTTGAGGAAAACCTTTCACAAGATAAATGTTCTCAGAGAAGGAATAAGGGTCTTTTATAGTGAAATAATTGGTCATACTTTTTTAAGCACAAAAGCTTGTTTTGCACTAGCTCTGGTTAAAACATTTGTACATTCTGACTGTGTTATTGAGTAAGTAGCTTATTCCTCATCCTGGATCATTTAGAGCTCTTTGGAGCTGTATTGAAAACTGAATATGGAGGTTCAAACCTGAGCACCAGAAGTCAAAAATGCTGGGTTGCAAACAATCAATTTGTGTTGGGACAACATGAAGATATTGAGTTAACTTATTAGTTTTTACAAATTTAAGTGGATTATATATATAAAATATTAAGTTGTCCCCAAAAACACTCAAGAATTGAGTTGTTTCAGTTTATTTTAAATAAGTTGTTTGAATAAACAGTTTTTTTAGTGTATACGGAAAATGTTTTCCTCAAAAACCTTAATTTCCTTTCAACGGAAGAAAGAGGAAAATAGTCAGATCTTGAAAGACAGGGGAGCGGGTACATTATCAGATAAATTAAAATCCTGGAAGTAAACTATTTCGACATATGGCTAAAAATCATTTGAGATATTGATTCTGAGCTTAGTTTTTAACAGTAGATGGTGCTCTATAATAAAATAAATAAAAATAATAATAATAAAGTAAGGTACGGTGGCCGAGAGCTTAATGTGCTTCAATTTAAGAAAACACGTGCAATTACAAAAAAAATGGCAGCAAATTGAGAACAGATCTTCATCAGTTTGACAACACACTGCCAATCATCACAACGCAAACACATTTTTAATAAACGCACTGCATATTTTCACAACACAAACAAATTAATAAAACGCACTGCATTTTCTCACAATGCAAACATTCTCACAATACAACAGAATTGTTTCAAGGAGACCCTAAAACGTGACGGACCTGGCTATTTAGGTCATGGTTATTTAGGTTAATAAATAGTAGACATGGGAATCTGGATATGAAAATTGATTCGTAAATTGTTTGTGTTGAGGGGAAAATGCAGCACAAATTTGACCACGATTTGAACACGATTTCGTAAATTGTTTGCAATGTGGGAAAATGCAGCGCGATTTTGTAAATTGTTTGCGTTTTGGGGGGAAGTGCAGCGCGATTTCCTAAATTGTTTGCATTGTGGGAAAATGCAGCATGATTTCATAAATTGCATTGTGTGAAAATACTGCGCATTCTTTAATTTGTTTGCGTTGTGAGACAATGTAGCACGATTTCGTAAATTGTTTGTGTTGAGGGAAAATGCAGCACGATTTTGTAAATTGTTTGCGTTGTGAGAAAATGCAGCGCAATTTCATAAATTGTTTGCATTGTAAGACAATGCATCGCGATTTCGTAAAATGTTTTTGTTGAGGGAAAATGCAGCGCGATTTCGTAAATTGTTTTTGTTGAGGGAAAATGCAGCATGATTTTGTAAATTGTTTGAGTTGTATGAAAATACAGGGCATTCTTTAATTTTTTGCATTGTGAGACAATGTAGCATGATTTCGTAAATTGCAATGTGTGAAAATACAGCGCATTCTTTAATTTGTTTGCGTTGTGAGACAATGTAGCACAATTTTGTAAATTGTTTATGTTGAGGGAAAATGCAGCACAATTTCATAAATTGTTTGCATTGTAAGACAATGCAGCGCGATTTCATAAATTGTTTGTGTTAAGGGGAAAAGGCAGCGCGATTTAGTAAATTGTGTTGAGGGGAAATGCAGCACGAATTCGTAAATTGTGTTGAGAGAAAATGCAGCACAAATTCGTAAATTGTGTTGAGGGAAAATGCAGCATGATTTCGTAAATTGCTTGCGTTGTGTGAAAATGCAGTGCATTCTTTAATTTGTTTGCGTTGTTAGACAATGTAGCGCGATTTCGTAAATTGTTTGTGTTGAGGGAAAATGCAGCACGTTTTCGCAAATTGTTTGCGTTGTGGGAAAATGCAGCGTGACTTCGTAAATTGTTTGCATTGTGAGACAATTCAGCATGATTTCGTAAATTGTTTGAGTTGTGAGAAAATGCAGCACATTTTTTTAATGTGTATGTGTTGTGAGGATGTGCTGTCAAATTGATGAAGATCTTTTCTTAATTTGCTGGCATTTTTGTAATTTTGTACATTTTTAATTTTGTACATAGTTTCTTAAATTGCAGCACGTTAAGCTCTCTCGGCCACCGTAGTAAGGTTTATGCGAAATTACAAGAATGTGCGTCGTAGTGTACCGTCTACATTATTCTCGTGCCATTAAAGCCAATTTACATGACTCAGCCAAACACAGAAGTGCTCTTACCTGTGAGCACTTGAGTTGTACAGTTAAAAACTAGCCTAGAGCACCATCTGCTGTTAAAAACTAAGCTCAAAACTGAATGAAGAGAGAATAGCAACGCATTTACAACATTTCAGAATCAACGTATAATCTCAAACTTTTCTTCGCCACAGCTCTAAAAGTAATCTATTAAGACCACTTGTGCTTAGAGGACACTCTCTCGTTCCTCGGTGGCGTCAGTGGCAGGACCAATGGACCTCTTCCGCTGGACGCCACGCAAGTTCTGGTTTTCCAGTGTGGTGTTTTCAGTGCTGGATCCTGGTCGTATAATGAGCGAGGGGCAGTCGGTGGAGTCCAGGGTCTCCTGCTGGCCACTGTTGTTTATGTTGTTGTTGATCGCTGTATTATTGGCTGAGCAGTTGAGGTTGCTCACGGCCGGAGTGGGCCAGCTTTCTTCAGGGGTGCTGCCTTCAGATGGAGCGTCAGAGCAGATGGACATGCGGGCCACGGCTTCATCCTGAAGGTTGCTCAACCTGTTTGGTAACACCCGCTTTTTAACCGGACTCTCAAGAACCAGCTCAATCAGTTGGGCCTCCTGTTCTTCTGACTTCTCCTCCTTCTCCTCGTCCTGTAGAGAGTGGTCAGATGAGCTCCTGCTGGACCTCACTCCGGAGTCGGATGACTTCTTGTCCAGCATAATATCTGAGACGAAGCCTTTCCCTTTCGACAAGAGGTCTAGATCTGGTTCTGCGCCCCAGGGTTCGTCTTTTAGGAGCGGGGTTGCATCTGTTTCCTCATCTCCAGAGTCGTCTTCGTCACTCGGTACGCTGTGATAACAAGGGCCCTGTCCTTTGGTTTTGCGTCTGGGTGGGTTTTTAGTGGCAGACCCATGATCGGACTTCTCATCCTCCTCTGTAATGGGGTCTAGAAGACCACCATCCGGGGCGGAGGAGAAGTCTGCCATGGTATCTGTAGGTTTGGGGCCTTTTTTGCCAAAGGGTTTGCGGCCATCTTGGTCTCCTTCTTTAATCTTGTCCTCAGAGCTGGTTGAGAGGAGCTGGCTGGACAGGGCTTGAGTTTGACTTTCTCGTCCCGCAGCAGATGCTTCCAGATGGGACATGTGGGAGATGTACTCTTGGTAGGCACTGTGATACTCGGCCTGCTGTTTGTCGGTCAGCTTACAGATGTCATTGGACGATTCCTGAGAGTTTAGACTGGATAAGCTGGGGGTCCGGTGAGTGTTGGCCTGAAGGAAAAGATCGGGTCAATGACTTTAGACTGCTAAATGTGAGAGAACATGCCAAGTCAGATTAGCAATTGGGTAGCAAACACAACCAGGTATTTTGAGTAATAGTTTAACTAAAATTTAGCTTTTCGAACTTATAAATTTTTATTGAAAAGCAAACGGAATTGTTTATCAATATTGATTAGGGTTGTCACAGTTTACTGGTAGTATCATAACCATAATATTTTAACGATGCCATAGAATCTTTTGATACAACATATTTAATTGTTCTCTGATATTTATATAGAAGGTTTTACAGTTCCATTTTCAACTCTAGGAATTGGCCTTACTATGATATGATTCGTTTTGACCATATTTGGAAGGGTCATGAATATTAACGAGCTCTACTCTGATGCTTAAGCAGCTCATGTGAGTGCCTGACGCTGATGATGTACTCTGAAATGTACACATGCTAAATAATCACAGTTGAGTTGTTAAAAAATTGTTTAACAAATGCAGTAGACTCCTTGTTAAATGACATTCTCTTCAACTGAAGTGTTAGAAAGGTTTATTTTAGCTAGGTGTAAGTGAGCCACCAGAGAGCCTAGTTTGCTCCTGAGTTGTGTTATAAATTAAATATAGGCTAAATTATAATAATACTCAAAAGGAGCTGACAGAGATGCATTTAGAGGTGTATTTTGTGGGTTTAATATATCTGAAAACAAAAGTGGCAATTAATATCAATCTTTGCATAAACAGATGAGTTTTTGAAGTTTACTGGCATCCTTTTTCTCTAGAAAAATCACAGTAAGAGCTGAGTGACATGATACGATGCATAAACATGAATTAAACACTTATACTAAGCCATTTACACATGTTTGTTGCCTCATAACAAACATCCATGGCAAATTTCACAATATACATGTTAAACAGAAGAAACCTTTAAACAGAGCTGCAGGGTGCATTGAATAAACATATTCCATATTTCCCGAATTTTGCAGTTGAAGATGAGCTGTGATTACCTGAAGTACATTACCTGAAAGCTCTATTATGTCAGTCTAGTTCTCAAAAAGAGTCCAATATATAAGGGAAATATAATAAGCTGTGTTAAACGAAGAAAATAAGGGGAAAATATCATTGTTGTAATCTCACTCGGAAATATTGTGGTCAAACAAACAGTCACTTAAACTAAGCATGCATATTACTAATCCTGTGTGGATTGTCACAGTCTGTGGTTTCTTCGATTGGCCTGTTTTTCACCTGGATTTGAGAATGAGGAAGCTATGGTGGTTTGAGACTCACAGTATGTCATTTCAATATACTGAACTCTTATAATTTAGCTATGCCTAGGTATTTTTAAATGTTCATTCTATGGCACCATTAAAACAAATGTTAATACTACTGTAATATTGTAAATAATTCAGCAAATGCATCTGGTTGACACTTCAACATGGTCAGTGGCTGTATTTCACCTTAAAGGTGCAGTCACAATTACTGCAGTTCAATGTCAGCAAAATGCAATACATTTTTCAGGTGAAATCCACAAAAATGTAATGACATGTGGGTGTAGGAATTTCCAAGGACATTATTTATAATGGTTTTAGCCATATGCATTATAAATAAAAGCTGCTTGGAATTGATGTGAATTTTGTGTTTTTCTTCATATGCTTTAAGTTAGTTTAAGATGAATTTGACAGACACCATTATTTATTATTTTATACAAAACCTCAATAAAGATTATAATTGCGAATTATTTTGACCACAATAATCATGTAGTGAAAATATGATATTGTAATAGGCCTACAATTGATATAGATATAGTGATTTTATTTAGCAAGTTCTAGGTTTAATTTTAAATTAATTTGATCCATTTAGGAATATTTCAGTTCTCATGTCTAGTTTGGTCATGTTGTATTTTTGTTTTTGCTTGCAGGTTTTCGGGACAACTCAACAGAAAGACATTATTACCGACACATAGTACTACTGACAAAAAAATAATAATCTAAGGATTTATCACATCCATTACAGGCCTTTTAATATGCTTCATTAAATATGATGCTGTTTTAGTCTGCCCAAACATAACTTTTACTTCATTACTAAGCAGACAGATATCAAATGTTTTACATGTATGTTCTTCTCACTAACATTTGGATATTAAAATCATGGTTAAATGATGACAATACATATGAATGCAGGCTAGGTCAGCTGATTAACTAAAAAGTCCAAAGATCTCAGCGTCGGTTAATAGTGCTGTTAACACTTTGTCAAACAAGCGGATGTGATGAGACCAGTTTTTCTGGTTGTTCGTTTGAAGTTCAACACAAAGTCTATTGACTTAACACCTTTGCTTCTGCATGTGCAAACCTGGCATTTTTTACCATTCTTCATTTAAGACATATACCCCCGGTTTCACAAACAAGGTTTAAGGCTAGTCTTGGATTAAATTGCATGTTTGAGCTGTCTCAACTGAAAATAACAGGTGCACACCAGTGATGTATTTATAAGGCTGTTTTTATAAATGTGGCTTAAATAGCCTAAATTAACTAAGGTCTAGTCCTGGCTTAATCTAAACCCTGTTTGTGAAACTGGGCCATAGATTCATAAAATCAAGAATAATTAACTCCTTGTGTGCCAGAAACAACTTTTGAGTGAGCTTTCCTTTTAAAAAGATTCCACACACTAAAATATGCTGGATTATTTAACCCAAATTTGAGTTAAAGTAGTATTTCACCCAAAAATATACATTCTGTCATCATTTACTCACCCACAAGTGATTCCAAACCTTTATGAGTTTCTTTCTTCTGTTGAATACAAAAGAAGATATTTTTAAGAAAGCTGGAAACATGTAACCTTTGACTTTCATAGGGTGCTTTCACACATGGTTCAATTGCCTTGACCGAAGTTCGATTGTCCCCCTTTGCCGCCACCTCAGCTGTTCAAACCATTTTTTTTTTCTTCTGAACCCCAGTACGCTTGCATCATCAAGCTGCTGTTTTGTGTACAGCTGTTGATAGGTGATGAAAGCAAAGCGTCAAAATGGAGACGTCCGCATATCACGGTTGTTCTGCTTTTAGTGAACCTTTTGGTTTTGTTACCAAAAGCAAAATACAGAGAGTCACTTGCATCTAACTGCTGCAAAAAAAACATAAAAAACGTTCAGAACATTACATAATGTCTGCAGACGTCGTTTTTGGTGGAGACAAGCAGACGTTATCACTGTTTGCACTGGGTCAGTCCCACTTGTCGCCAAGGTAGGTGATACACAGACGTACACACACGAATGAAGATAATGAAAACTAAAGTTTGTTGTACAGTTGGTGGTTCACTTACGTTATGTGGTACAATTGCATTCAGATCAGAAGTGAACCCGTACCAGAGTTCGCACAAACCGTACCCCAGACCACCTCTTTCAGGTGAACTCAGGTACAGTTTATGGGTGGATATAGAGTTCAGAAGAAATCGTTCACACTAGCTAAACATACCATACTCTGATGTCAAACGAACCCGGGTGCGGACCAAAAGTGCTAGTGTGAAAGCACCCAAAGTGTTTATTTTTTGTACTATGGAAGTCAATGGTTACAGGTTTTCAGTTTTAATTAAATTATATTCTATGTTACACAGAAGAAAAAATAGTTTGGAACCACTTGAAAGTGAGAAAAGTATGAGTAAAATGTAATGTTTCGGTGAACTATGCCTTTAAATATGGATAAGTCCAACTAATGGTTTGAAGTTGAATTAAAAAAATAAAAAACTGAAAAAAAAAGTGTTCATAATTTACCCAAATTTAAGTTAAAACTACCTAAAATAATGTGTTGCTAATACAGCTTTAATACATTTAGTGCCTCCCATTCCTCCTAAGCGTAACGCTTCTGAAGAAATATCTTCTCTTTCAAAGAGCGACAAATTTTGGCTACTCATTTTACATGACTTCCCACTGCATTTCTCAGCATGAACACACTACTAGTGCTTCAGAAAGGCATAAAACAATACAGCGCGCAAAATGGGACAAACCCAAACTCTGTGTGTTCATCAGCAACTTCCATGATGCTAATCTAAACCATTATGAGCTCTTGCTTGTGTTGCAACACCTTGCCGAGTGTGAACAGATGAGTGCATAAATAGCTATCTCTGTGTGATAGAGAGCTAGCGTATATGTGTGTGTGTGAGTGTGTGTGGTCAGCTCTTCACTTCCTCTGCCCATTCAGGTCACCAAAACACTGTGTTTGTCACCCAGTAAACCACATGCTATTTCCATGCTGATCAGAGCCTACTGAAAAGCAGAAGCTCCACTTTAGAATGAGACGGTGAAGAAAACGTTTGCAACAGCAACAAAAGAAAAATGCAGTTTTTGTTTCCACGCATGCATGTGTTTGTGTTCGCCTCTATGTATATAATTGCAGTCTTCTGCTGGTGTGCACCTGTGTTTATCTATAGGCTGTACTTGAGTGTTGACGTGTCCAGCTGAATGTGTTTGTGTGCACAGCAGTACCACGCACCAGCCAGTGGGCATTGTGTTGTCTGGCAGACTCCTCCAGCCCCATGCCGCTGAGCTCTTCAAAGCTAAGGTTGAGGCTGTACGTGAAGTTTTCTGGGTTGACGGTCACGTCTTGACGAGCTTCAGAGGGTCTGTGGGGTTCGGGTTGAATCAACACGCTGCTGCCCTGCTCGCTGCACGCTCCTGATTCATCATGCAGCAGCTGGTTCTCCGCATGACGCTGCTCCACAACCTACAGCACAAATACAGCAGTGTTTGAACGCACTCAACAGCAAGATGAAATTTCAGCCGTTATATTGGTACACAAGAAGCAAAAAATGGCAAGCTTTGTGAAGTGGTGCTCTTCATGGTTAAAAGGCTAATAGAGTTACAATCTTTAAAATTTTGGCTGTTTGATTTAATCATGTACTGATGTAACAGGTCATGTACTCACAAAATCTACTCAAAGAGAGGTTAATATTAACAATCTCCTTTTAAAGTGTGCAGCATGAATGAAAAGTTAGTGAATGAAATGGCAGAGGTGGCTTGAGAATTTGTATCCGCTGTTGTCTGTTTGCATGCATGATGTGAGAAATTAAATGCAGTTGAACTGTCGCAAAATGTCCAAAATGGTGGCATATGGTATTGACATTAATCTAATTCTATATTATAATGTAAAATGAGAACATCCAAAAAGAAACTCATCTAAACACCTTAATCATATTATTGTTTTATTCAGATTAAGGCAAATAATTAGATTACTGATGTCCATGCAATCATACCCAGCAGGCACAGGACGTCAACATGACGTCAGATAGACATTGTACCCCAACGCCGTGGGACATAGCAATTTGTTTGGAAATGAAAATCGGGTTGACGTCAGAACCCATCGTCAGGCTAACGTCAATTTCAAACTTCGAATAAACGTTTTGGTTACTTTCCACGAGTGCTTTGCCAAAGACTATAGAATACACAAGACATGTCGGTAACACTTTAGAATAACTATCTGTTATAAGTAGTTAATAGACCATTAATAAACTGTTAGTTAATGGGTTATAAATGACTTGTTAAATAACAGTTAATAGTTTAATTATTTGTAACTATCCGTTATAACTAGTTAATAGACCATTAATGAACTGTTAGTTTATGAGTTATAAATAACTTGTTAAATTAAAGTTAATAGTTTGTTAATTATTTATAACTGTGCCTTATAGATAGCCAATAGATAACTTACAAGCTGTTAGTTAAAAAGCTATAAACGACTTGCTAACTGTATTTTAATGATTTATAACTATACCTAATAAGTAAACGAGGAATAGTTGCAACTTTAGAATAACGTCCCAATAACATACATAAGCTAATAACTAATACTTAACTAATATATTAACTCACACTTTACAGATCATTTGTTCATAGTATGTTAACCATCTACTAATACCAGTGAAACTTTGTAGAACAGCAAATGGATAGAACAAGTTCAAGCTACAGAAATTTGATTTGATATTCAAAATATAATTTTTTTTTACCTTAACCTTGTTCCACTCATAGGTATTTCTATGTACTGTATTTTACCAAAGAAACTCCACAGATGAAATGTTGAACATTGTGTTTAATGTATAGAGACACACATACTGAGCCATCACATGGCAGAACAGCAGTATACAACAGAATACAAACCCATGAGGTTTGGGTACTGTTTGTGCTAAACACTGGATAAACTAAATTTCTGAGCTACATGTCTATACATCACAGTAATGTCATGGATTATCCTTCCTAACAGCCCTTTGCGATGCTCACAGGCAAGACACTCATGCCATTCAATAACTCTGAGAGGGTCTATCAGTAACTCCTCTGTACGATTCCCCCTGTTATTATTCCCTAATTTCTGTAGCTTGAACTTGTTCTATCTATTTGCTGTTCTACAAAGTTTCACTGGTATAAGTAGATGGTTAACATACTATTAACAAATAATCTGTAAAGTGTGAGTTAATATATTAGTTAGGTGTTAGTTATTTGTAGGGCCAGACGGAATCTGCGGACGCTTTTTGTTATTTCTGCGGAGAATTTTGGTAAAAATCTGCGGATTTCTGCGTAATTATTTTGGGAGTATCATAACTAAAACCTTAATATATGAAATTAAAAATAATATCTTTTTAACTTGTATTTAATGTTTAAAATGCAAATCCAATTAGATTAACTGTAAATAGTTAACTTTAAGTAAATAAACAGAATTGATGGGCTAAAAATCTGCGGAAAATCTGCAGAAAATCTGCGGAATTCTGCACGCGCAGATTCTGTGTGTGCCTAGTTATTAGCTTATGTATGTTATTGGGACGTTATTCTAAAGTTGCAACTATTCCTCGTTTACTTATTAGGTATAGTTATAAATCATTAAAATACAGTTAACAGCTTGTAAGTTATCTATTGGCTATCTATAAGGCACAGTTATAAATAATTAAACTATTAACTTTTATTTAACAAGTCATTTATAACCCATTAACTAACAGTTTTTTAATGGTCTATTAACTAGTTATAGCGGATAGTTATTCTAAAGTGTTACAGACATGTCACTTGTATCTTTTTGCCCCATCTACTAGTACAGGAGCCAATCATCAATCTCTATATGGTAAAAAAGCCTGCCTTCTAGTACAGGAGCCAATTATCGATCGCTATAGATGACTTACCGGTTTGTAAACATTCAGGACATGCACGCTGCGAGGTTGCAGAAAAAAAAACCGGGAGCACTAGCATTTACACCGAAGGAATGGCATCCGATGCGGTACAGAGTTTGTTGTTGTCTTAGAAATAAGTTATATTGATTACATATTATATATATTACTTACATAATGCTTTCAGTGTATTATAACAGCTTGTCACCCAGTGATAAGCACAGTTATTCTGCAAAATTAACGTTAAAGTAAGCGGCGTTCATCTGACATGTCCATTTGCGATAGCACCCACTGGATATTGGATAAGACGAAATGGCCAAGCATCCAGCCCGAAATATACAACTATCTCATTGAAACTTCAAGTGATTCTACAAGAGAAAAGTTAAAGGCCTACAAGTCTTTGGATGCCAACAATTGTGTTCTGTGTGGTCATGGGCATGAAATAATGTTCTATGATTACCAGATTCAAAACTTTGTAGTGCAAAAAACCCAGGTTCTGCCTAGCCAAAGACAAGGAAAGAAGACGGAACTATACAAGGCCTGGGTGATCATCAACAAGCAAAACAACTGCATTCTGACAGCGAACCACACCTGTACAGCAGGGTATGTGAACTTAAATTTTTACATTTCATTCTTAGCATTCAGTGTCCGCAGTTTCAGCAAATGTTTTTGCTGAAATCATTGCTGCAATCAAAGGTTGCATAGGTTGGTAATTCCTCTATAGACTGACAATACTCTGGGGGAGGGGCTTGGACCAGATGTGAGTTTCTGCAGATTTTGTGTGATTTGGATGTTTAGAAATGAAACTTAAGGACAGTTGTTGTTTAATTTTGTTGGTGATTCCTAATATGAAATTCGATCGTAAGCTTGGCAAGCAGTTTTAGAGAATTTGATGTTTCCCCATTCAAACAGAATACCTGAGCGTACTGCCCGAGAGGCGTTTCAAAGATAGCCGCCGAGTGAAATGACTTGCCTTAAAGGGACTTAAAGGGACTCTTTGGGAATAACGAACTTGTGGACGCAAAATACGCAATAAGTAAAGGGCCCCATAAACAGCTACACTTCTCTTCACATTTTCAGAAGTTACCTTCACTCCTGATCCTGCACAAAAATCCAATTTAGCCTGTTTAGGCTGAGTTGGGCTGCTGTGTTTTTGGGCGCAGGTGTCCTCTTTGGTGACGAGTATTGTGCTTGAACAAGGTGCTGGTCGAGTTATATGCAATCGAAAGTTCTTTAGAGACTGGACATTTCATAGTAACATTTTTGTTTTTACGCTCAATAATATCAAAGTAATGTCTGTTATTACCACTTGAAGAAAAAGCCACTCTTGTCAGCAGCTATTTCAGCTCGCTTTCTCCAACAATTTAAAAGTGAAAGCTCATTAACTGATGTTGCAGCAGAAAACATGATTTTAAAAAAGCTAATATTGTTTCCTAAAATTTATATTTGTAACTTAAGTAAAGCAATTACACTGACTTTAGTAAATGTAATCAAATTACACACATTTAAAATGTAATTCGTTACATTGCAGCGCTTCCCAAAAATGCAATTATAATACAGTAACGCGTTACACCCAACTCTGCATTTAATCATTTAACAGACGCTTTTATCCAAAGTGACCTATAAATGACTAAAAGGATAAAAGAAGCACTTCAAATCTCCAGAGAGCAGCAACATATAGATGCAATGTCAAGTAGTTTTTATTTCTTTTTTTAGTCAAGCTAAAAAAGTCAAAGCTTTATTGTCATTCTGCTACATGTGTGGACATACAGTGGAATGAAATGTCATGTCTCGCAGGACCACGGTGCTACATACAGTATTAAAAAAAAACATAATCATAAATAAGAAAACAGCACTGGATGTAAGAGCTATAAATATCTATACATAACTAACATACTGGAGAGCCAACTCACCTGTGTGAACCACACTAATAAGAACTGCACAATGTTTTCCAGAACCATGGAGTGTTTATAAGATAGTGTCTGGTGCATATGGAGAGCAAAGGAGTGTGTTCGTATGCATGAGTATAATACGTAAGATTCCCTACATGTTCTATTATTTGTAATTGTTATATTTGGTGTTGGTTTGGTGTTCTATTTTCTTTGAAATTTTGAATATGTTGCAGTCAGGCTTTGTTTGAAAGTTATTGTTGTTCTTACTTTTACGTGATTTACTGACTGCCCTTTTGTTAAATGATTTGTCGATAGCCTGGTGAATTTTTTTCTTATTCTTTCTGTGAGCAATCATGTTAATTTGCTTTATGTTCTAGGCATATAAGGATGAGGTCATGTAAGTGATCATTGTCTTATAAACAGTGTCTAAGCTCGAAACGTCACCTGTGGTGATAACTTAAAATAGGCACACCACAGCTCCAAAAAATAGAGTTCTTTGGTTCTTGTGTGGTTCATGTTCTTGTGTAGTGCACTAACCTTGAGATTTCTGCTTATTGGATGTGTGCCATTAGACTTTTTATTGTTAAATAAAACATACTGAAAAGAACAGGAAATGTGTGTTTATACTTGTGTTTTATTTATCTTGGTTTTATTTTATTATTATTTTTTGTCTTTTGAAAAATATTAAATTTATCAAAATATATGCCAGTAGATTTAGTTATGGTTGTTCAGAATTCACACTTCATACAAAACGTCTTTTAAAAAGGTGTCTCTAAATAATGATATTATTAAATTGGATTGTTTGGTGTAACGTAGGCCCCGTTTACCCTGCCAGTTAAATGTGACCCAATTTCGATTTTTTGCTCATATGTGTCACAGATCGGATCTGTTCTATGACCGTGTAAATACGATAAAAAACGCATGCATTCGTATATTCAGAGATCGGTTTCAGGTCTCCTTCATATGTGGAAATAAATCAGATATAAATCGGATATGTGACAATGCGACTATCATGTAAGCAGGCAGATCGGATTTACGTATTGAGGCATTCCGTTTTGTACATTAAACTTGCGACAGTGTGGTACTTCTCCACGGTTTAATGACGTATAAGGAAGAGCGTGTGTGGAGACGCTGACGAGGTAAACCTTTCACATTACAAGATGTACTATATGGAATTACTAAAGATTGTTCTGTTTTGCACAATTTGATAAATATTATCATTGTATTAGCCAAATATTTTATTGCTAAATGCAGATACTTCAAAACCCCTCCACTACACAGTGTCTTTATAAAAGAACTTTATCAAATCTTTTCGGATGCCCTGGCTAAAATGAAAACAAAAATTGCCTAAAAATGTACCGATATCTTTTATATTGATTTATTTTTTATGTTTATTTTTTCACTCTTAATTATATTTCAGTTTGGATGATTTTTGTAATTGACATTTTTTGTATTTTTGTATATTATTTTGTGTTGAGCCTTCCATGTTTGATAGATAATTTGCAAAGTTAAATGCCATATTGTTGTATTTAGGGACCGAGCACCGAAACGGTGCGTAGGCCCTATTGGAATTGCTCCGTTTATTATTATTCTTCTTCTTCTTCTTCTTCTTCCGCGGAATGAATCGCGATTTTGAGGGGCTAAACATGCCCGAAAACTCACGAAACTTTGCACACGCCCCAGAAGTGGCGAAAATTTACGTTTGTTATAGGTTTCAGAAATGGGCGTGGCAAAATGACTCGACAGCGCCACCTATGCGCTTGTGACGGACTAGCCCCCGAGCTACGAATCACGCACACGCACGAAAATTGGCACACACCTCAAACATGCCAAACCATACAAAAAAGTCTCTTGGAGCAATATCTCAAACCCAACAGGAAGTCGGATATTTTTGACTTCCTGCGGCGAAAAAGTGGCGTTTTTGCCATTTCCAGGCGTTGTATTTGAACGAACTCCTCCTAGGGATTTCATCCGATCAACACCAAAATTAGGTTTTATCATCTAAAGGCCATGGCGATGTTAAATTGCGAAGCTTTAGAGTTTTCGGCGATGGGCGTGTCCGTGTCGGCCTCGCAAACTTTAATGATTCGCCATGAAACAGGAAGTTGCTATAACTCGGGCATGCATTATCCAATCTGCCTCAAAATTAACACGTATGATAACCGTCCTGACCTGAACACGTTTACATGCCAATATCCAGAAACAGTTATAGCGCCACCTGCTGGCAACAGGAAGTGATGTGTTTTACAGCATAACAAACTCCTTCCACAAATTTTAGCGTATCAGCACCAAAGTTGGGTGGTGTTATGTGAAAGCACTAGCGATGATATATTGTGAAGATCTAGAGTTTTCACCGAGGGGCGTGTCCGTGGAGAACTGACAAACATCAACGCTTCGCCATGGAACAGGAAGTACTTATAACTCATTCACACAGTGTCCGATCAGCCTGAAACTTCACAAGGTTGATAAGAGTCCTCTCCTGAAGCCATCTACATCCCAATATCAAGTTACAGTTATAGCGCCACCTGCTGGCAACAGGAAATCACTCATAACTCAGCCAAACAGTGTCCGATCTGCCTGAAACTTCACATGTTTGATAAAAGTCCTCTCCTGAAGACATCTACATGCCAATATTGAGTCACAGTCATAGCGCCACCTGATGGCAGAAGGTAGTTTGGCTTATAACTCAACCACACAAAGTCCGTTCTGCCTGAAACTTCACATGATTGATAAAAGTCTTCTCCTGAAGACATCTACATGCCAATGTTGAGTCACAGTTATAGCGCCACCTGCTGGCGAAAGATCTTTTGGCTTATAACTCAATCACACAATGTCTGATCTGCCTGAAACTTCACATGGTTGATAAAAGACCTCTCCTGAAGACATCTACATGCCAACATTGAGTCACAGTCATAGCGCCACCTGCTGGCAACAGGAAATTACTCATAACTCAGCCAAACAATGTCTGATCTGCCTGAAACTTCACATGGCTGATAAAAGACCTCTCCTGAAGACATCTACATGCCAATATCCAGTTACAGTCATAGCGCCACCTGCTGGCAGAAGGTAGTTTGGCTTATAACTCAATCACACAATATCCGATCTGCCTGAAACTTCACATGGTTGATAAAATTCCTCTCTTGAAGCCATCTACATGCCAATATTGAGTCACAGTCATAGCGCCACCTGCTGACAGGAGGAAATTTGGCATAAATCTGTGATTTTTCTCAGGTTTTTTTTATACATCAGCTTAAATTAATATTGTTCGCTGTTCTCTGTCATCCTGAGGCCACCGGGCGGCGGTGAGCCCGGGGTGCGAGGTCCCTATCATCGCTGCTTGCAGCTTTAATTGGATTTTGTATTTCCAATAAAAATAAATAAATATATATATATATATATATATATATATATATATATATATATATCTTTTAAAAGCTGACGCTGTAAACAACAACAGAAGAAACATGGGGGAGTAAAGTGGCCAGTCGCCACAATTTGCTCCCACCAGACCTGAGATCTCTCTCGTACCCACAAATTCCTCCGAATGGTGGAGAACACCATATATAAACCAAACAAGCTGCAATGACAGCCCTTTCTCTCCTCCTCCGCCTCAAAAATCATTTTAAAGTTGGGCGAACTTCGCATAATTCGCAGAGCTAAAAGCAAGATAATTTCTTCCATCGTGGCTAGTGTGGCACAGATGCTAGACCCCGCTTTTATGCATTCGTGACACCGCAAATTGTATAGCGGGTGTCAACACATGAATCGGATATGGGTCACAATTAAAACAACGGACAGGCAAAAAAAAAAAAAAAATCAGATATAGGCAACAAATCGGAATTAGGCATCAAGACCTGACAGTGAAAACGGGGCCTTAGATTTCATACTTCAGGTTCTGCTACAACCACAGCAGTCTGTTTTAATTGAACTAAGTGTTGGTAAGATCTTGTAATTTTAAGATCACCAATGCTGCATTTATTTGAAATATTGTAAAATAAAATTCAAAATACCAATTTTTGCTTTACCATTACTCCATCATAGATATTTCTTATATGATGATATTGTGGTGAAAATAATAATAATAATAATAATAATAATAATAATAATAATAATAATAATAATAATAATAATAATAATAATATAGTTTTTGTTATAATTTCCAAATAAGTATTTTTTTATTGTTACATATTTAATTAAGTACAAAATCAAGTCAAACTAGCAAAACTAAAACAAACATTCCACAATCACAGGCTTAATTGCTATCCATTTAGGATTAGATTTCTCTGAGGACCCCTGAATTAAATGAAACAACAAAGTAGGCAATTTATTCCACCTTTTTTTTAAACTAAGGCTGTGTGTGAAAAGATCACAAATGTGTTTGTCTTTGGGCAAGATTAAAACAGAAAAAAAAGTATTTGTAAATTAAGAATGTTACCTAACCTCAGGGAAAACGAGTTCAATTTGAATAGGCCTTGAATTTTATGCAACATGGACACAAGAAAAGAAAAAAGAAAAAGAAATCACATGCTTCACTGTGGCATTTATGTGAAATCGCTGAATGGCCATAGTACTATGTGAAACCTTTAAGGCATGCCAATATCACAACTAGCCCCGAGTCGTTCAGATTTGGACTTGTTTCCAACCCAAAGAATGCTACTTTCTTGTAAACGTCAAGCTATTCAGATCTTCAAGTGGACACCGAGCTCCCACTGACAATAACCCTCCTTCATCCAGAAAGCAGCCATCTTGGACCAGATGGCTGCCTGCTTGCTGGCAACACAACATTCGTTTGTATAAGCGCAAATGGAAATCTGATCAACACAGCTACATGTGTTCCTTATTTCAACCCCATCCAGCCTTCCTCACTATAGAGAGATTAGCAGAGTGCTAAAAATGACAAACCACAAACAGAAAGACGAGCGCTATCTGATGCGAATGTGTAGGGTTAAGTCTTACCGTTGACCTGAAGAGATGCCAGTCACCAAAGTTCATGTTCATTTCCTTCTTCAGTTCGTCAAGGTTGCATTGAGACAGAACCCGACCGTTCACGTTGGCCTATGTTTGGGATGACAGAGTTCAATGTAAAACAATATGGCTTTTTTTTTTTTAAATGGCTGACAAACTTTTTTGTGTCAAGGGTTGAATCTCAGTTCACAATAAAGATGTTTATGTATGCAGGCTAAAGAGGCACAGCTGGCAGGTTGACTAATGGAGACATCAGAAATGTCATTGCTTTTCCTTCAGATGTTGTCCAATGGAAAGAAAGACCTCATTGTGAAACCACATGGAGCTGATAAAACTACTCTTTTCCAATAGACGAACATGGGCTAATTTACCACACCCCATATGTCTTAGTCTTGTTTTTCCACTTTTCTTCTAAACACTGGTGCGCCTCTATAGATATGATATAAAACAGGGCACTGAACTGAGAGAATTCAAAAAATTCTGAACATCAGCTTTGGGAGACAAAATTAATGCGACAATTTGTTTGCTGACTGAAGATGTGTCCGATCTACAATTTTAAAAGAAATGGGAATGTGGTAGATATGAAAAGATACAGTTGAAGTCAGAATTATAAGCCCTCCTGTTTATTTTTTCCCCCAGATTCTGTTTAATGGAGAAGATTTTTTCAACACATTTCTAAACATAATAGTTTTAATAACTCATCTCTAATAACTGATTTATTTTCTCTTTGCCATGATGACAGTAAATAATATTTTACTAGATATTTTTCAAGACACTTCTATACAGCTTAAAGTGACATTTAAAGGCTTAACTAGGTTAATTAGGTTAACTAGGCAGGTTAGGGTAATTAGGCAAGTTACTCTATAATGATGGTTTGTTCTGTAGACTATCGAAAAAATAAATAGCTTAAAGGGGCAAATAATTTTGTCCTCAAAATGTTTTTTTTTTTTTTTAATTAAATCTGCTTTTATTCTAGCCGAAATAAAACAAATAAGACTTTCTCCAGAAGAAAAAATATTATCAGACATACTGTGAAAATTTCCTTTCTCTGTTAAACATCATTTGAGTATTATTTAAATAAGAAAAAAAAAATCAAAGGGGGGCTAATAATTCTGACTTCAACTGTAGATCAAATGTGTTTTAAGGTAAAAATCATTTATAATAATTTTTTTAAGGTGTAAATTGTTAATAAAAATGTGGAAAAAAAAGAAAATGATTGTCTGAAACTATGTATTGTATAAAGTTCAATATATAAATTGACTACTTTAACTTGATTTTTGTGGACAGCTTATGCAAGTTGGCAACCCTGGAGAAATTGTTACAACTTTCATCTAGTAGGGATTATGGCCAAATGTTGATTTAAATTTGCTTGGTTTGGATTTCATAGTTATTTTTTTTAATAAAGAAATGAAAATTTATATATGTCATATATAAATGTCAGCAATAATGTAATTTACATTGCTAATCACCTTAATAATCTACCTTTGCATTGAGGAAGATTCAGCTTTGCCATCACATGAACAGTTAGATAATAAATAAATAAATAAATAAACAATAAATAAATAAATAGTTATTTCAAATTCTTTGTATTTCACAAAGGGTGTCACGGTGGCGCAGTGGGTAACACGATTGTCTCACAGCAAGAAGATCACTAGTTCAAGCCCTGGCTGGGTTAGTTGTGATTTCTGTGTGGAGTTTGCATGTTCTCCCCAAGTTTGCATGGGTTTCTTCCGGGTGCTCCAGTTTCCCCCACAATCCAAAGACATGCGCTATAGGTGAACTGAATAGGCTAAATTGGCCCTATTGTATGTGTGTGAGTGTTTCCCAGTGTTGGGTTGCAGCTGGAAGGGCATCCGCTGCGTAAAACATATGCTGGATAAGTTAGCGGTTCATTTCACTATGGCAACCCCTGAGCAATAAAGGGACTAAGCCGAAAAGAAAACGAATGAATGAAAGTTTTTAAATAAATTTTTTGGTGAGAAATGTGGCTTCTATTAAAAAGGTACAGATCTCTAAATAAATAAATAAATAAAAGTAACATACCTTGACCCTTATTATTGTAAACAATGAGAAAATGGAATTCAGTTATTTATTTTTCATCCACTTATGATGAACAAAAGGTACAACTAAGTAATGGAATCTGGGATCTTAAATTTTAAAGAAGCAATGGGACAATAAAGTATACTGTCATTGTGAAAGTGTCTATTAGGAACACAGTAAACTCACAAGACAAACGTTTTGAATGGAAACGTACCTTTTTGATTGTGCCGATGTACTGCTCCAGCATGCTGGAGTCCAGGCCCTGGATCTGTCTGAGCTTCTCACACACTCCATCAATGCTCAGTGAACTGAGCAGAACCTGAGATCCACTAGAGACCACAGAGCCAGAGCCCTACACACATACAATAACATATTCAATAATATTTCATAATGCATTCTGGGATAGCATGCATGCTGTATGGTCATGCGGTGCAAACTAAAGAAAAGCCAAAGCAGTAATCCAACACCATTACAGAGTGAGCAGTTATGGGTGAAGAAACAATGCATGATGCAACATGAAAATGTTTGCCTGCTGAAGTCATGCATGGCAGCTATCATTACAAGACTTTGCGGGGAGTAAAATACATGTTTATTTAAAACACTTATGTGCAGATGTCAACTGTAGAGACACTTTGTATCTTTAAATTGCTCTGTTTGTCAATAGTGACCCAGATTGTTATGCTGCTATGGTTAATCTTTGGTCTATGCACTGATCTCATTAGACCGAAACCTATAATTGTGGTTAGAGCATTTAACTAACAAAACAATTCGGTATTGATAATATAACTGAAAGGAAGTATTTATTCTGCTAAAAATGCACTTTATTAGGTAAGGTGTACCTAATAAAATGGATTTTTAGCAGAATAAATACGTACAGAGCCTTGATTCTTAATAGCATAAATTCAATAAGGTGCTCATCTGAGATTTTCCTCCATATTGACATTATAGCATTATGTAGTTGTTGCAGATTTGTTGGCTCCTCATCAGTCATGTGAATTTCTTGCTCCAGCACATCCCAAAGGTGCTCTACTGGATTGAAATGTGGTGACTGTTTAGTGAACTTACTGTCATGCTCAACAAACCAGTCTTGCTGGAAGTAGCCATGATATAATGGTTCAACGTGGTAATAAAGGGATGGACGAGGTTAGCAGTAATACTCAGGTAGGCTGTTTGGCATAAACAATTCCCAGGTTGGTACTAAAAAGACTAAAATGTGCCAAGAAAATCTCCCCCACACCATTTCACCACCAACAGCCTGAATGGTTGATACATGGCTAGATGGATTTATGCATTCATGTTGTTTATGTTATGTCACAAGGGTTAAGAGCCATAGGAATGAAGCAATCACCTGGGAGCCGCAAAGTTCTCAATTCCCACAGAGAGGAGCTCCAGAAACATAAAAAGAGGAGTGATGACAGAGGTTTGGTTTTGGTTTCTGTTTAGGTGTCAGTCATCCTTAAGGAGCTCCTGCCGCACGTTTGCTTTAAAACATTTGCTTTCTTCTTTCTTTTTTAACCTTGTTACATGACAAATTCTGACCCTATTCTCCAAACGTTGCAGCAAAAATCAAGACTAATCAGACCAGGCAGCCTTTTACCATTCTTCTATTGTCCAGTTTGGGTAAAAGCTGTCATGAACCTAGCCTTAGTGGCCTTAGGTGCCATTTACACTTGTGCATTTTTAATTTTAAAACTGCCTTTTAGAAATGAAAACGCTCTTCTTCCAGTTTGGCGTTTTTTATTTGTTTCAGAAAAATTATCTCCATAATTGCCGTCCACACTTTTCAACCTAAAACGTATAATACCTGACCATTCACTGTCACAGGACAAGCCCATGTTTAGCCAGAATCAGTTCTTGCCGTCTACCGGTTGTGTAAAAGTCATATGAGAGGGGCTTGACGAATCAGGGAACAATACACAATAGTCCAGACAATCAGTCTGAGTGATTGTTGATAGCTGCACCAACGTTTTCAAAAGTTTGTGTTTTAGTCTGTATATTCTGAAATGGAACACCAGCACTTCCAAACTAAATGGGGGTCTTTAGTATTTTCAATGCACTTTGTTTTACAAGTCAAAGATGCCGGAGTAGTAAAGACGCCAGGCATAACAATAATAAAACATATGCATTTTAAAACAAGCATGCACTAGTGTAAACAGCACCTAAGAATGCTTTTGTTATCTGACAGTAGAATCACTGGTGACTCTTCTGCTGCTGTAGCTCATCTGCTTCAAGGTTTAATATGTTGGGTGGTTAGAGATGATCTTCTGCAGACCTCGGTTTTAACAAGTAGTTATTTGAGTATAACCTTTAACTGATGCTCACTGGTAACTTCCTCTTTTTCAGATCATTCTATGTTAACTCTAGAGATTGTTTTGTGTAGATCAGCTTCTGAAATACTCAGACCAGCCCATCTGGCATCAACAACCATGACACATTCAAAGTCACTTAAATCGCCTTTCTTCCCCATTCTGATTCTTGGTTTCAGCAGATCATCTTGACCAAGTCCACATGCCTAAATGCCTTGAGCTGTTGCCATGTGATTGGCTGGATGCATAGAGCTGGACCTAATATTGTGAGTGTATTATGTTAGTTTAATCCACATGGACTTGCTCTATTCGATAAGTTATCTCCATAAATCACTCAGTATTCGCATTATACAAGAGAGCTCTTCATAGGAATATGATTGAGCATTGTATCTATATCTGAGACAGCCTGCATGGGAAGCAGTGACTATCATGAGCAGCCAAAGAAATAAAACAATGTCCATAAATCATGATTTTTTTTTTCTTTGCAAATGTGTGCTGTTTTTTTCTCAACACCAACTGTTTTCAGCTAAAATATTTGTCTCAAGTCCTATTCATCATCAGAAGGCATGTTTACAATGAACAAAAAATATAAGAAATACAAGTAAATTAGTGCCTTGAGAGCTGAATGGGTGGAAGTCCAGAAGACTGGAAAAGCATCAGCCAATCAGAAAGAGCCTATAAATACATTTTCACTATACTCAAAATTAATATGCATCTGTTTGCAGTGATGTAACCAATTACAGACACTCAAATTACTGAGTAGTTTTTCTCAGGAATTGTACTTTTACTTGAGTATTGTGTTGGGCGATAAAAACACTATCAGTATTTATCGACTGAACACCATTGTCAATAACGATAAAACAAAAAAAAAGTTTGGTATGAAGCGCTATAGTTTTATTAAAATGTGGCTGCTGAGCGTGCACCTTGAAATAAAAGCCAATAAACTTAGGGTGTAAGTTTGTCATTTCCAATGGTGGCGCGCAACTTGCGTTCACAAATAGGAAGTGACACGCACATGCTGTGCAAGCGGTGCGCACGTGACACACACATTTTCCAGGCACCCCTAGTTGAAAAACATCTTATAACTTTCCAGAATGCCGCGAGCGCACCACAATTTATGTAAGTAGAACTAACCAATCTTCTTCAAACTTTGTATGTAATATACACATTTCAGTAACAGTAGACTAATCCCCTCAGACAAACACAGAGCACCCATTCATTGCAGTGCTTTTTTTCATTTTCTCCATAAACTTCAGCAGTATTGGAGCTGCAGCAATGGTTTGTCCATTTGTCATCCTCTCAGAAAACGGTTGATGATGCCTAGTTCCTAAAAAAAGACGGCAGTGGAGCGCAGAGCTCATTGAACATGGTAAAGGTATCCACGTTAGGGTTGGGCCGATAGACGATGCCATCGTCCATCGCCGATGGCCGATAGACATCACGATGCTGAGCCGGCATCGCGATCCATCGCCCCGCCCCCGTCGCAAACCCACTTGTGAAAAATACACACTCAGGCCCCGTTTACACTAATACAGCTTACTTTTAAAATGGCATTTTAGAACGAAAATGACCTACGTCCACACTGGCGTTTCATCTAGCATTTCTGAACAACCCTCCGTCCACTGAAAACGCACATCACGTGACCACACCCCCACACACACACAGCCACACAGCCACAGACACACACGCACTCGTCTGAGCTGCAGAGAACATTGTACATCGGACAGTTTATCAAGGATGATAGTGGATCGCGTCTCACTATAGTTGTTAAACGTGATATTTAATTAATCTTGTCTCTATCCAGGGCTTAATTTGTGCCAGAACACGCTGGATCCGGATCCGGCACCTCATTTTACCGATCTCCCTCCTCAACCGCCCTCCTCCCCTGTCCACTGTTTATTTTCACTTTGTTCCGCGACTCCCCAACCTTCTTCACTTTCGTCCGCAACACCTTAGCGAGCTCACTTTTGTCCACGAGCAACCCCCGCGCCGCTCACTTTCGTCCGTGACACCCCTCCGCCATCCACCGCACCAAACAAATGACTGACACGGATCACTCTGCCTACTCATGCCAGAGTCCCGAGGAAAAAGTGATTGACAGGTGGTAATTTGTGTGTAACTTATCTTTATTTATTTATGATTTGGTTATGGGTAAAACAAAGACCAGGTAGTTGAAACGGTAGGCTACAAATAATTAATTCGTTATGAATTAATTAATTATTCATAAATAATTTATTCACCTCCGCCTATGAAGACGACGTCATCGTCCATTGCGATGTTTTACATTAGACATCGTACGATGCTAAGTTTGTCAACATCCTAACAACTTTTATTCTTATGTACAATCTCCTCACTGCTGCTTTACGGCACTCATTTTGTTGGTGTTATTCTGACCTGAGGTGGCGATGACACAACTCAAAACACGCAGCGCGTGGATTAGGGTTGGGCGATGTTGACCAATTTAGCATCGTACGAAGCACCTTTAGAGATCAGCAAAGCGAGGTTTACCTGCATAGCACTTCCCTAGCTGGCCTCCGTTACATCAGTGTTTAGAGGTTTAGAGGCCATGCTCTTTAGCCTCCTTGTTAGAGCAACCGACTCAAATACAATGAATTGCCGTTTCGATTCCAGCTCAGACCTGGTTGGGTGCAGTAGAACCGGTGGGTTACACGTGGGGGCTTGTCCGGGATGGGAGTAAGGTTTAGGGGGGTGAGTGTAACAGAGGCCAGCTAGCGAAGTGCTATGCAGGTAAACCTTGCTCCACTGACCTCTAAAGGTGCTATAGCAACAGATGCTAGAGGCCATGGTCTTTAGCCTCCTTGTTAGAGCAACCGACACCCATACAATGAATCGCTGGTTCGATCCCAGCTCAGACCGGGTTGGGTGCAATAGGACTGGTACACACTGATTTCCATTCAAATTCAAACAAGCTGATGTTAAAGTTTAACTTGACTTCGATTAAAATTGTATAATAAATCTTAAGTTGTATTTGATTTCTGACAGAGTTGAAAATGAAGCTGTAAGGGACTGAAGTACAGTGTGTTCAATGTATTGTGCTGCTATTTAATAACATGATGACAAAATGTTCTTCCAAAAAAAAAAAAAAAACTCATTTGACATTTTTGAGTTGACAAACTACATGTTTGAAAGTTGTGCCCAGGGGGGGTTCGGGGTGGTTCAAAAGGTCCAAAATTTGTCCCATACATGAGCTCATTTGTCCTATTTTAGTAGTAAAAATGACCCATCAAAAAAGGCTTTAAGACCAAGCTGAATCCTCTGTTGGCGGTCACTTCAGTGTGACTTCAGCTAATCAGTTTTGGCCAATGCTAACAAATATTTTTCACGAGTACAACATACAGCTGTGCAAGAAAACATACAATCTGATTTAAGTGAAGTCCTCTTTTGCTACTGTATTGTTTTTAAATAGAGAAAACATTTTACAAGTAACTTTTATTCTAAATTTTAGACCTTATTCTTGAAACAAAAAAATGACCAATAAAAAGGTGTGACACACCAAAAGTGGCCCATATTAAAATTTATTTTATAACTATTTTGGCTATTGTTGTTATCTATGACCTTTTAAATGTACATTACAAGAGAGGCTATAAAAATTGTGAAGCTCTACATTATTATTATTATTATTATTATTATTATTATTATTATTATTATTATTATTATTATTATGTTTTTTTTATTATTCAAATGGACAAATTCTGACTGAGGAAGTTTAATGTGCTGGCCAGTTCATTATTTGCCTAATAAATGACAATTGGCTACAGTTTTTAAGAGATTCCTTTCTTTTTCTAATTATACATGATGTCATAAATTAGTATTTTAAAAATAAGTACGGTTTTCATATTTCTTTATTATAAATCTTTAGGAAATTTATTTGGTACATCAAAAAGTGTGGTTATGCTGACCATCCGACAAGCTAATTCAGTTAAAAATACAGCTTAAAATGTCACTAAAATGCAGTATTTAAATCTCAAAATGAATTTAAAAATTAGGCTTACAACTAAAAAGGCCCACTTTTTGAGAAAAAAGAACCACCCCTTTTAACCAGGCTGGCTACGGGCCTGTGTTCCACTCCACAAAGACAATTTCGATCTGCTCGTGTCTAAAAGGTGAAAAAGGTATGGAGAATGATATCTTTGACATTTCAATGAAATTGTAATCAATTGAAAATTAAAAATAAATAAATAAATTTAAAAGCACTTAAAACACAGCACACATTCAAGAAGTTATAATTGTGCTTTTTTAGTCCATTCTGGAGCAGGACAGCATGTGATTTTCAATTGTTCACATACTTTTGGCCACAGAAATTTCACAATGACAGAACTGGCTGTTCATTTTGTTCTGGTTTTAACTGAAGCAAGCCAAAATGAGCAGGAGATCTGAAAACGACACAGTAAAACATGACAAAACAGAAGGGTTTAAACATTTGTACCTGCTTCATTCTGAAGGGCTGAGATTTAATCTGGGAGTGACAGAGGAGAGAGGACGAGAGGAAAGAAGAAGGGATTAGGTCACATGCTTCAGTCACCATTGAATCAAGCATACACACATCAACATTTATAACAGATGCTATTTCACAGCATCCAACCTGCACAGATTTCACAGTAATGATCTGATCAAGCCAATCAAACAGAGAACTTCAGATGGGCATTCTTGGAGAACAGACACGAAAATCCGAAACAGAGAGGCCTTTTCACAACTCCACGACAAAAGAAGTAGTTGTTGTCTTTTTAATCCAGAGTACTTGAAAAGGACCAGCCAATCAGAAATAGCCTATGAATAATATTGGCTATACTCACTAATAGTTTTCACTAATTTGCTAAAACCTGATTTGCATTCAGGTACAAACAAGATGATGGTAAAATTGGATTTGATTCAAATGACATAACATAGTTTTAAGCTGAAACAGGAAAAAATTCACATGTTGTTCAATTGAGAATATCTGAAAAGCAGCAGCCAATCAGGAACTGCCTATGATTCGTTGAATTCGTTACTACTATTCACCTATTCACTAAAAACTGATTTACATTCAGATTCAAACTAGCCGACGTTAAACGGATACTTCAGCCAAAAATAAAAATTCTGTCATCATTTACTTTCCCTTCATTTGTTCCAAACCTGTCTGAAATTCCTTCTTCTGGAATACAGAAAGGAAAATATTTTGAAGACAGCTGAAAACCTGTAACCACTGACTTCCATAGTATTCAACCCAGGCTCTTTTTGAAAACGTACCACTATATACATTTCTGGAGAGCGCCAAATATGTCCCAGGAGCTACGTTTTTTTTGTTTTGTTGTTGGTTTTTTTTTTTTTTTTTTGCAGTTTTTGTTTTCGCGAATCTACCAGAGGCCGCTGTGTACACTTTTTGAGATCTCAAATTTCTCTCTTGAGTATCATTCGCGCATGCTGTTCTTGCGTGAATCCATCAGAGGCCGCTGTGTACGCTTTTTGAGATCTCAAATTTCTCTCTTGTGTGCCATTCGTGCCTGCTGTTCTCACGTAAATCCACCAGAGGCCGCTGTCGACTGACTGACTAACTGACTGACTGACCGATCAACTGACCCACCCTCCTTCTTCCCTAAACTTAACCAATAGTGTTTTCAAAAGCACAGATTGACTCGCCCACCCACTTCCCTAAACCCAACCGACAGTTTTAAAAAGCAATCCAGAAAAAGAAAAGCCCTCGCCTGACTTTTACCACGTTTTTAGATTTTACCACTTTCTTACCCTGTTATTTACTTGTTTATTTTATTTTAACAGCAGGAAAGCCGTCCAAATGAAGGTAAGTGGTCAGCTGCTAAGCAAAAAAAGGTGTCATACCGCCCCGTAGCGTTTGTTTTAAAGACGAAATCTAGCCATACGTAGATCTGGCTACATAATTCACGATCTCCAGAAATGTATATAGAGCTATGTTTTCAGAAAGAGCCTATGTTAATAGTATTTGTTTTCTCTATCATGGACATCAGTGGTTGGTTGTTTTAGTTGTCTTCAACAGAAAAAAAAAAACTAAAACAGGTTTAAAACCATTTGAGGGTGCATAAACTGTGAGTCAATTGTCATTTAGAGCTATCCCTTTAAAAGTTGAGCTTGACTTTGAATCAGTTTATATAACAGAACTTAAAAAGCCTGAGAGGAAAATAAGAGGATTTTTCATGACTCAATGACAAAAAAAGTTCAATAATTCAGAACACTTTAAAAGCAGCCAATCAGAAACCACCTATGAATAAATATTGGCTATTCTCACTAATACTTTTCACCAGTTTGCTAAAACCTGATTTGCATTCAGATTCAAACAAGATGATGGTTAAAAATAACACTTTGATTCAAATGACATAACATAGCTGAAACAGAGAGGATTTTCACGACTCCATGACAAGAAGTTGTTTAATTCAGCATACCTAAAAAGCAGCAGCCAATCAGAAATAGCCTATGAATAAATATTGGCTACTACTTTTCACCTGTTTGCTAAAAGCCGATTTGAATTTAGATTCAATCAAGTTGATGTTAAAGTCGAGCTTGACTTTAAATCAGTTTATATAATAGGCCTTTAAAAAGCCAAAACTGAGAGAACTTTAGACTCAGTGATAAAAATAAATAAATAGTTTAATTCAGAATACTTGAAAAGCAGCAGTCAATCACAATAGCCTATGAATAAATATTGGCTAACAGCTTTCACCTGTTCGCTAAACACTGATTTGCATTTAGATTCAAACAAGCTGATGTTAAAGTTGAGCTTTGATTCGATTTATATAACAGACCTCAGAAAAAACTGCAAGAGAGATTGACAAGCCCACAAGTTGTTCAATTCAGAATAATTGAAAAGCAGCAGCCAATCAGAAACTGCCTATAAAGAAGTATTCACTACACTAATTAATATTATTTAGATCAGCATTCAGATTCAAACATGTTATAGTTATACTTGACTTTGAATCAATTTATATAATCGACTTGAAAACATCTGAAACGAAGAGGACTTTTCACGACAAGAAGAAGTTGTTTAATTCCAAAACGGCTCCACCCTGATGGGCGAGTGTTTCGAGCGGGCCGATAAGAGTGTAATTAGCGGTAGGAGGAAACAGACGTGCTCGCTGAAGGAAGCGGCTTCCTCTGCTGATAAGAGCGGCCTCATTGAGCGCCCCGTCCCAGCACCGCTGATGCTAATCCAGCCAGACTCTGATAGCAGCAGCCTTTCACACCATGCAGAACAAAGCAGCGATGGGGGGACAGAGCAGAGAGCGGATCAAATGATGAAAGAGCAAAACAGCAGAGCTGAAGGAAGGTGGGCAGAAAACGAAGAGAGAAAATCCAGCAGCAGAGCTTGACTCCGGCAAAGACAGAGGTGCAGAATATGAGGGCAGAGCTGATGTTTGGAGATGTCGGTGCAGCATTGCTAATATTAATGATGTAATCTGTCTAATTTGAGAAGATTAGATGATCTCAGTGAGTCAATATCTGGCTATTTTGAGATTATACTAGATTCAGTAAGTGCTTATTTGGTAATAAACTGCCCACAATATTCAATGTTTAAAATAGGAATAGTGTTTTCAGCACTGTTGGTACCTACTAGCTTCGTTACATTTTTTTTCAGTAGCTTAGCAGGCATACAATGTAGCTTTTCTAGTAACTAGCTACTTTTTTAGCAAGGTTGTTTGCAATCACGTGGTTCTGGTGATGCACAAAATACAAATGGAGGGTAGGAAGTAACAATCTGAATGGGAGACATAGGGGAAAAATCTGCATTTTTGCAATTTATACCAAATTTCAGAGGAAATATAAATAGAAAATAACCACATATGTTGGGCATGATCTTTATATCATGAAGAGGGCCGAGTTTTCTACTAAACTAAAATATATTTGCCTGTTATCGAGGTGGTACATACTGTATAAGCTATTACACTACATGAAAAATACTATAGTACATATAGTGTTTGGAAGCAAACTATAGATAAATTCTTGAATAGTTATATTGTTGCTGTGGTACAACACAATGCACCTCAGTTTACACTAACGTTACAGTATTTATTACAGTCTATCAGTTTACTATGCTACAGTATTCAGTAGCATTCATTAACGAAGAGTTGTACACATTATACACTTTACTATGTGGTTCAAAAGCATGTTTATTATAAATTACTATAGTTTTTTCCCCATGTGGATTACTTCCAGATGAAAGTATACAAAAGCATGGAGGCATAGTCTACATCAGTGTTTCTCAACCATATTCCTGGAGGCCCATCAACACTGCATGTTTTGGATGTCTCCTTTCTCTGTTACACTCATTACAGGTCTTTCAGTCTCTGCTAATGAGCTGATGATCTGAATCAGGTGTGTTTGGTTAGGGAGACATGGAAAATGTGCTGGTGGTCCTCCAGGAACGTGGTTGAGAAACACTGGTCTACATTATTATACGCTCCACAATAATAACCGCCTAGTTTTGTCGCAAGGATTGCGGTGATTTTTTGTTCGATCGATGAATTTACCATCAACCGCTGCTGCGCATCTCGATGTTCACGTTACAGTTATTTATTCTGCCGAAACGCCAGTAAAGACTTGGATTACTTGGATTGCAAAACATGACGGAGATTTCATTGCAGCGATTAAATGGCAGGACACATTATTTATATTCTTCTGAATTTTGTATTGTGTGGTGGTGTTTGTATCTGATTTTTCTGTAACACATTAACATATTTACACATAGCTAGGCCTGTATATAATCTTCATTGGTGCTGTCAAACAAATTGTTGTGTTCAAAAAAAGTTTGCACCCATGGATGTAGCTAATTAAAAAAAAAAAAAAGTTTATTACATGCCGCCTTTTCTTCTGTTTTTCACCCAGTTTCTTGAAATTTCTCCCCTTTATGAGCAAAAACTTTTGGAAGTCTATAAAAGCTGTTCGTCATTTCTTATTTTGGCCGATTTAAAAAATTATAAACAACATAAAACAAAAACATTTTGATGTTCTGGTAGCGATTCCTATGTGAAAGAACCCCTTCCATCTGAATTTTGCGCGTCATCAATGACGTCATGTAAAAACAACCTATAGCATTTAGTGAACCTGCAATAAGCACAATGTCCTCTACACAAGATCACATACTACAGTAGTGTATTACAGCCATTTATTGGTAAATCACACATCTTGAGCTTTTACATTAATTTGTTATAAATGTTATTTTGTAAATAATATTTTTCAAGTTGAAATTCAGCAGTTGAAATTTTAACCATAAAGTATGCTAACAGTTGGCAATTGACCTGAAGTAAGAATGTTGTGCAAGGGATTAAATAACATTTCTTCTCAAAATAGAGCTATAAGTCACTTTTTTGTAGTTGAGAAAATGCTTCCCGTGCGCTTAATTGAAATTAATTATTTTGTAATTGCAATTGGCTTTCGACAGTTTGTCATACTTTAAAAACTATGTACAATAAAATATTACGCTTTGACATTGTACTTGTATTGTACTGTTTTAAGTACCAAATATTTTACAGACAATGAACATTAATTCACTTGTAATGTACACCTTTGTAAAAAATGTTTAAAAGTGTAACGTTTTTAAAGTATAGCTACACTGTAAAAATATCTGTTAATTAACAGTTTCCATATTTTGTGATTCACAAGTGTTTTACGTTTTCTGATCTCTAGTCCATTGACTTTGATGTTAAAAATTAAACTTATTGACATTTAATTAAATTAAACTCTTATTGACAATTAAACTTTTATTGACATTTTAGCAGTTTGAAATAATGTAATGTATAAGAAATAATAAATAGAGAAATAAGAAAATGTACAGGAAGTTTATTACAAGATTTTTGTACCGTAATATACAACACCCATTACTTTTAGAACTATTGAACTATTAGAAATGTTAATAAAAGTCACTTTTTCAAACATTACAAGGTAAAAGGTTGTTGGAAAAAAGATCAAGGTCCCATAATGCAATTAAAAAGTATAAATAAAGAGGGAAATTTCTAAATAAAAACATGAATCACAAAATACCGAAAACTGCTAAATTACGGATATTTTTTACAGTGTAGCTACTGTTGTAGAAGTGTAGTTTGACAGTAGCTTAGCGTTACCTGATGAGCACCTTCTAGCTAATTAAGCTAGAGTTTCAGAGTATCTTCCCCAATACAGGGCTTCAGGCATCAAAACAATTCATCAAGAATCATTTGATCATTTGACATTAAAAGACTCTATTTAAAAATCGCAGTGCAGGCTCAAAAATACTAATTAACTGTCATTTTAAACCTTTTTTCTTTGCCTCAATGCTTCAAACGAATAGGATTAACCCATTTGTCAGATAAGACACATCTAAAATGTTCAAATATAATGAAATTTAGTATGATCTCTTCTTTTATATATTGTACAGGTCAGAATATGCAAGCGGTTTCATTTTGACATAAATACTTTCATGAAGAACAATTTTATCCATATTTTGCTATTTATTTGGATAAAATTCACTTGCATTTAAGCTTTCTATGTATATACATTATAATTGCAAGTTTAATTTGATGCTGAGACCAAAATGGGACAAAATGGAAAAAAAAAAAAAATGTGTGTTTGATTTTCCAGATTCCATGAGAGCTGAATGGTTTAATTCATTTTGGTACGTGAAACTTTAAAGTTGCAGCTCATTTTTGATGCTTTATTATTATTTTTGTATCTGTTTTTTATTGAAATTTATATCAGTTCCTAGCAATAACATTTAAATAATAATTTTATCATCAAGATAAGCCAGAATCATTATATTCTTTACACTAATAATAACTAAAGGTTCATTACGTATTATTAAATAAAGATTCTTTATCAGCATTGATGGTTCCATTAGGACATAAAAGGGATAGTTCACCCCAAAGTTACAATATCTTCACAATTCTTTTATGAATTTCTATCTTTTGTTGAACACAAAACAAGATATTCTGATGAATGATGTAAAAAAAACAGCCATCGACATCTATCGAACAAAAGAAATACTATGTCTGTCAGGGTTTCTATGTCCATGTGCTATCTGTGTTGTTTTCCTATGCCCCAGTGTTCCATGTGCGTTTGTTTATGTCATGTGATCCCTTTGTTCTAGTTTCCCGCCATTATCAATGTTTATAAGTTCCACCTGTGTTCCACCCCTGTATGCATTCAGTTCCATTACTCCTTGTGTATTTATACCGCTTAGTTTGGTTTAGTCCCTTGTGTGGTATTGATCGTCATGAATTGTCTTCCTGTGTGTTCCCTTGTGTAATTCCAGTGTTCCTGTGTAAGTGTCATTGTTAATAAATAATCGTGTTTTTATAACTCCTGCGATCCTGTGCCTTTGTGAGAGAGCGAGTCGTGACAATGTTAGGCTGTTTTTTTTCAACATTCTACAATAGATCTTCCTTTGTTTTCAATGGAAGAAAAACTCAAACAAGTGTAAAATGAGCAAATGATGACAGAATTTTTTTTATTTTATTTTTATTTTATTTTTAATTTTTTTGTAAACTAACATTCTCAGGAATCTTCCAGAATAAAAATGCTCTTAACAGTTGAAAATGGTTCTTAATACAATAAACAACTATTCTATACATTTATGCTTAATACCACTCTGTAAAATCTAATAAGGCAACTCAAACCGTTTGAGGAATCCAATTGCTGCAAACCATTTGAGTTAAACTAATCTATATGAGTACTGTGAACTTACTCCACTTAAGTTGAAGTACTGAGATATTTAATTAACTCATTACCTTCAACACTGAGTTCAAAACTCTTTTCAAATGAGTAGAATTAACTTTCAGTCAATTTCGAGTTAACTACACTCATTTCATTTGATAAAGTTGACTGTTGGGTTTTACAGTGTATCGAAAGTCTTTAAATATTTTATACTTGCTTTTATTTTCTATTGCATAACATCTATTTCTCTATAATTGACATTTCTATTGTTATTTTTGTTATTATTTTAAAGTCAGGAGTGGTTGTGTAAGCATTTCACTGCACATCATACTGTGTATGACTCTGTTTGTAACAAATAAAACTTGAATTTGAATATGAATTTGTTCACTACTCACTGAAAGGCTCTGTAGAACCAAAAATTGTCCCTTTATGGTATCACTACAAACGCCTCTTTTGAAACCATCATTTTTAAGCGAGAACTCGACACACACACTTCATTGAGATGCAACTTCAGTCACTGCACTCTTTTACCAATTGATTTTGTAATGCACTTAATTCAAACATGTGCTGAAATATTAAATGGAAAATGAAAACAGAAAAACTGAGGCCCAGCATTTGGATGTCTGAACACTTGAGATTTGTTCAAAAGTTCAGTCTTCACATTAAGCTTTAGATTTTAAGCAACGCAGACAGAAACAAAACAGCCATATAAATGTAGCATGCCACCAGCATCATAAGTGTATTTGTGTGTGTGTGTGTGTGTGTGTGTGTTTGCAGGCAATAAATGCCTTTACTGCATCTTTTACATACAGATACGAACACATACATACACACTGCTAAAGTTACCATAGAAGGGGATGTAGGAGAGGGAAGACCCTCACTGGAGTCCTCTCTGATTACATCCTGATGAAAGGAGACAGTGGGGATGAAAGAGGAAGAGCGAGAGGATAAGAGACACTTACAGAACACACACCTTTAGTATGGACATTTAGTATGGACGGGGAAAACGACTGACATACGATTGGCAAGAATTATGGAAGGTTTTCCTAATGTTGCTGTAATTTCTGATGTTTCAGAAGTCTATCAGGTTTTGAAAGGGAGTGTTTGTATGCTCTCTTGAAATAACTGCTCGGAAATCACAAAGATTATAATTAGGGATGTCCTGATGATTTTTTTTTTTTTTGTGCTGTTAGTCTGATTAGGGTCATCTAATGAACTCTGTAGTGCATTGGTACATAAAACATATTATTTTTCACATTTTATTATTACTATTGTTTTTGTTTTTGTTTTACAAAATAAACAAATCTATTTCCTCTTATTGTAAAAACATCTGAACTTAGTGCAGGATTATAGTAATACAAACATACAGACCCAAAACATCAGCATCTATTCCCTGTTGAGATTTAGTAAATAATAAGAACAACAGATGCCAAGTATAAACATATACATTGAGTTATATATATTTGGGTGAGTGTTAATGTGTGTGTAAACATATATAAACACAAACCAATTTGACACTCTAAAATAAAGGGACATTGTTTCAACACCATTGGCAAACTTAAGTGCTGGATCTAATTCTTAAAGGGGCAGTTCACTGCAAAAACTGAAACGTTATCATAAATTACTCACTCTCCAATGTTTTTTATTCTTCTGTTGACCACAAATAAAAATATTTTGAAGACTGTTGGAAACCTGTAACCACTGACATCTATAGTAGGTAAAACAAATACTGTGGAAGCCAATGGCTATCGGTTTCCTACATTTTTGAAGAAGAACAGAAGAATGAAACTTAAACAGAATTGTGACATGTGAAGGGTGTATTTTTTTGTAATCTTGTAATCTTTTGTAATCTTGTAATCTTTAACTATCCCTTTAAATTTCAATTTTAAATTAATGTTGGGCTGCTCTATAGTTTCCTCAAATTTGGTTTCGCAATGAATGTGAAAAAGTGATAGCAATCAGAGTACTTTTTTGATGTTCGTGACAGTGTTTTGCATCACGTCTTCGCATGAGTTACCTGAGAGAACATGTTGTATTCTGTTAAGCGTTTAGCTTTTAGGTGTCAAATTGGTTGAATCCAACACTGCTCCTTTCACATTGTAAAATGCTTCCATTTCATACATTACCATTGCTGTTATTGGACTGTGTTTATATTTTCACAGCGGACAACTTATCCATGCATTCCTATCACAAATTGTAGTCTCTGTTCATGACATCTGCATGACAGGTTGACGTAAGAATCGGTTTCGAGAATCAGATCAGTTAAACATGTCTTCATACTGATATTTGAGATTGGTTCTGGACATCCCAAATTATAATGTCATAAGCACAAAACAACATAAGTACAGTTCACCTAAAAATCTAAATTCTGCTATCATTTACCTGATTTGAATGAGTGTCTATTTTCTGTTAAATACGGAAGAAGATATTTTGACAAATGTTGGAAACCTGTAAATATTGACTTCCATAGTATTTGTTTATCCTACTATGGAAGTCAACGGTTATCAATTTTTTCAAACTAACTTATATTGTGTTCACTAGGGCAACGGTTCTCAAACTGGGGGACGCCAAGAAATTGTAGATGAGGGGTAATCAATAGGCCCACCTGGATTAATTTTGTATCCTGCGTCATTCTGAAGGTAAATGTGTTTCTTTATTATAATTTGAGCTCAAAAGTAACACAAATACTGAGCTTTTTGTTTGTGTCATTTAAATGCAGTTGATACTTTCGCACACAGCAAAAGTAGCGCAGTGTTGCTTTATGCATGAGGACGTTTATTAAATAAGCTCTCCCGGCCAGGCGCTTGTCTGCTACTCCTGATCTCGTTTACACTTAAACTAAAAGACAGCTCAGGTCTAATTAACTGACTATATTTTGGTTTAAATACATGATCAATTCTGTACAAAAAACATTATCGGTGGCTGAAAGCACTGTATATGGCCTGCGCTGCTAAATAACCGATCAGCTGGACGCTGCGGAGACAGTTAACTGTTACAGATAACTGTTAACCATTAACAGGCTGATGAATGACAAAACTTTAAAACTTTAGGTAAATTTAGACTCTCAGCTGTAAGGGTTAATACAGAAGAGCCTCGCATGAAAAAAAAAATGTGTAAACATGATCACAAAATATGGCTTGATGAAATCCAGTAAGAGCAGACCGAAGCGAACACTGCGCTTAAAGATTTGATCAGTTGATTGAAGCACTGAAAGCATGTCAACTCAACTGACATCTCACAAAAGTTAATCCAGAGCATGAATTGCACAATTTAAAATATTTTAAGTAAAGTTGTTATAATGAATTTTTTTTTCGTCATTTTTAATTTTTGGGGGGCCCCAAAGAATTCGGCCCTTGGCTGAAAAAGTTTGAGAACCACTGCACTAGGGTATATGCAGAAGTATGCAGAAGGACTTATTTTTTCAAATAGTCAAATAGTCAAACGCTTGCGGTGAACTGTATGTTGTTACAAAATCAGCGCGTTTAAGGTATGTTTTCTTTAAAAATCACTGCCTGATTGATATACGATATAAAGTGCGTCTCAGAATGTACAAGAAGCACTGCATTAAATTACATTTTTCCACGCCATGTATTTAAAATATGGAAATTAATTTTACCACAGTATTTTCAATGGTGTTTTAGTGCTAGTCTGCTGATCCTGACAGGCGCATGAGTCTTTTTATCTCATTTTTGGCCTGAACAACTAAATAAATGCTTGAGTCAATTTAACTGATTATATTATAATTACACTAGAACATGTAAAAGGTGCTGTAAAAGAAATCACATAAAATTGAAAAAAGTCACATTAACCGTTTACCAGAAGTTTATCGTATGGGAAACACTAGCTGTGCATATACTCTATAGCAGGGGTGTCCAAACTCGGCCCTGGAGGGCCGGTGTCCTGCTGAGTTTAGCTCCAACTTGCTTCAACACACCTGTTAGGAAGTTTCTAGTATATCTAGTGAGAACTTGATTAGCTGATTCAGGTGTGTTTGATTAGGGTTGGAGCTAAACTCTCCTGGACACCGGCCCTCCAGGACCGAGTTTGGACACCCCTGCTCTATTGAAAAAAGAAGCACAAAAATGTTTGCATATATTTGAAGGTGAGTAAATGTACATTTTTAGGTGAACTATCCCTTTAAATTGCACTACAGATTATATAGCGGCAAATAAATGACTACTCATTTCCCATGGGTGGTAAAGATTATCTTCAACTAAATTATGTCCATTTTTGGTGTAAAAAGACGTCAGAGGAATATGCTTTAAAACCATACAGTATGTTCCCTATATACAAAATGACATTACACGCTCATTACACAGAGACACTGAACCCTTAAACTGCTCTGTGAGCTAAATGTACAACTTATTGCCTATAAGCCATAGGCTGTTTGTCACGAGGAGCTTGAAACAAAGCTTAACTAGGAAGAGATACATTTAGCATTATTAGACATAAAGAGCTTATTGTGGTCGCAGACACTGAATCACGTGTCTGTTTGTGGTGAACATACTGAAGCATTTACTTATGTACTTACTAGTCCCAGACTGGGGTCCTTGTGGAGTTTAGAAGCAGGGCGGGAGGGGGCGTGATGGGGGTGGCCGGGGTAATTTCGAGGCAGGTGATAAACATGATGAGGAAAGTAAGGCTATGGAGGTGGAGAGAACAGACAAATGCTCAAGAATCTGATGAATGAGGGTCCAGCGAGGGTCAGCCACACATCAGGTATTCAGTGAAAGGACAAACATGTGTGAAAAGACTGAAGATTTATTAGAGATGGTGTATTTATTGAATATTTGACAAATTAATATTATTATTTATTATTATTATTTATTATTTATTATTATTATTATTATTATTATTATTATTATTATTATTATTATTATTATTATTATTATTATTATTATTATTATTATTATTATTATTATTTATTCATTCATTCATTCATTCATTTATTCATTTTCTTTTCGGCTTAGTCCTTTTATTAATCAGAGGTCGCCACAGCAGAATGAACCATCAACTCATCCAACACATGTTTTACGCAGCAGAAGCCCTTCCAGCCACAACCCAACACTGGGGAAATTATTATTATTATTATTATTATTATTATTATTATTATTATTATTATTATTATTATTATTATTATTATTATTAATGATGACTACTATTGATTCTTTTAATAATTTAAGGTTATTCTAAAGTTTAATCAATACTTATAATTTAAAGATTTGTTAATTATCACAAACATAAACAATACTAGATATTACACACCACTACTTTTATCATTAACATTATTCATTCATTTTCTTTTTGGCTTAGTCCCTTTATTAATCCGGGGTCACCACAGCGGAATGAACCGCCAACTTATCCAGCATGTGTTTTTATGCAGTGGATCCCCTTCCTGCCGTAACCCATCTCTGGGAAACATTCACACACACTCACTCACACTCATACGGACTAGCCTACCCAATTCACCTATACCGCATGTCTTTGGACTGTGGGGGAAACCGGAGCACCCGGAGAAAACCCACACGAATGCAGGGAGAACATGCAAACTCCACACAGAAACGCCAACTGACCCAGCCGAGGCTCGAACCTGCGACCTTCTTGCTGTGAGGCAACAGCACTACCTACTGCGCCACTGCGTCACCGTCATTATCAATATCATTATTATTATTATTATTATCACTAATGTAATTAGTCGTAATGTACTAATGTAAAGCATATTTTGATTAATTAGACAGATTATTTGATTATTACATTATTATTATCAGTAGTAGAAGAATTGCAGTGAGGGTTAGTCATTATTAATAATATCAATATATATTTAACGCATATTCATTTTTAATTACACAGGTTGTTTGTGATGATTTGTTTCCCAGTGATGGGTTGCGGCTGGATGGGCATCCGCTGCATAAAACATGTGCTGGATAAGTAGGCAGTTCATTCCGTTGTGGCGACCCCAGATTAATAAAAAAGGGACAAAGCCGAAAAGAAAATGAATGAAGAATAATATAAATTTTCCCAGAGATGGGTTGCAGCTGGAAGGGCATCCGCTGCATAAAAATGTGCTGGATAAGTTGGCGGTTCATTCCGCTGTGGCAACCCCAGATTAATAAAGGGACTAAGCCGACAAGAAAATGAATGAATGAATTAATAATATTAATAATAATAATACATTTATAATGCATATTCATTTTTAATTACACAGGTTATTTTATAGAATATTACAGTATTATTATCAGCAGTAGAAGTATTGGAATAAGACAGTCATTATTAATAATCTCAACACTACTGCTAATCAGTAATAATTTTATTTTATTATTTTAAAACAGATAATACTAATAATAATAATAATAATAATAATAATAATAATAATAATAGGTGTTTCCCAGAGATGGGTTGCGGCTGGAAGGGCATCCGCTGCATAAAACATGTGCTGGATAAGTTGGCGGTTCATTCTGCTGTGGCGACCACAGATTAATAAAAGGACTAAGCCGAAAAAAAATTAATGAATGAATAACAATAACAACAATAATAATATACAATTATAACGCATATTCATTTTATTTACACAGGTTATTTGATAGTATATTACAGTATTATTATCAGCAGTAGAAGTATTGGTAGAAAATAGTCATTATTAATATTATCAATACTACTGCTAATCAGTAATAATTAAATTTAATATTTTAGAACAGATAATAATAATAATAATAATAATAACAACAATAATAGTAATATACATTTATAATGCATATTCATTTTATTTACACAGATTATTTGATAGAATATTACAGTATTATTATCAGCAGTAGAAGTATTGGAATAAGACAGTCATTATAAATAATCTTAATGTTTATCAGTAATAATTAAGTTTTATTATTTTAGAACAGATAATAATAATAATAATAATAATAATAATAATAATAATAATAATAATAATAATAATATTAATAATAATAATAATAATAATAATAATTCAATGTCATAATTGTAACTATTTTTTAAAATAGTTTTTTAAAAGCCTCGCCAGAAGGCCAGATTTACTCCTTGTTATTCCCACTTCTTTTATTATATACTCATTCCCACTCTTTTGTTTAACACAATGGCCAGTATTTGTGACTGCTGTCTCACCCGGTTGTAGAAGGGATGTTGTGGCCCTGTAAGCCCACTGAAGTAGCTGCTGTGGGGCTGAGCGGCGGGCAGCACTCCAGCATTGGGGAAAGACCCAGGGAAAGAGCCTGTAGGAGAACAAGCCAAAGACTGCTGCCCGAACCCAGAGTGCGGCCGCACCGAAGCATCTTGCAAGGGCAGTGTGGGAAAACTGACTCCTCCAAGGTGCATCTGCTCGCGTGCGTCTCGTACATCTGATGCACAAACACAGAGAAAGAGTAGGAGAAAGTTAGATCCAAATCTTGGCCAGGACTTTAAAGGCATTCAAATCCTCCCACTCACAGTCGACTTCAGCCAAATGCAGCATTTATAGTAAGTTACAGTGAGAAAAGAAAAGCCTCTGTGGTTTGATTTGCTTAGAAAAATACTGATTTACATTTTTTTTACCCAACAGAAGCGGGAAACGCACCTGGAAGAAATAAACATGGGAATAGCTTCAACGTTCGCAAAAGTCTCAAAGGATGAAACGTACGTCAGATTCTGTTCAGTTGGAAATAGTGTTTCTGAGTCACCCAGGCAGACCAAATAAGACTGGCCGGGTGACTCAGAAAACAAGCGGCTCATGGCGATTCAGTGATGTTTCATTTCCTGAGGTGAACACAATGGAGACCTTACTCATCTCTCTGCTCCACAAAGCAGCCTTTATTGCACAGTCTATTGTCAGATTGCACCAAGCAACGTCGGCTGTCTGAAAGAGCAGACCAGCTGACCATTGTCATGTGATGAGATAATATCTCCTTTCAAACAATGATTAGAGAAATTAATATGACAACATGTAATATAGGTTGCAATATGACCAACGTAGACTCATTGGAAACACGTGCTTCAGCCTACATTTCTATAAAACTGCAAAAACGTACTGTTTGAATACAGTTTCTAGGTAAAATGAACACTACAGAGCAGTATGATGCCAACAAAATGTTGTTTCTTTTCACACTAATGATATTTACATTATACATGAATAGATTACTGAGAAATAAAGGACTAAATTCATGCAGTTCTTTGCACAAATCTAAGTGCCATAGTGTTGTACAGTGTACAGTGCTGTACTTGTAATGCAGAGCACTCAGTCTACTGAAGCATGGTTCCACAAAAGAGATGAAAGCAATGTAAAATCAAGGTAAATCTACACTTTTCTTTTACGAATTCTTTTGAAAACACTGTTGGTTTAAAGGTTTAAAGCCTGGTTTCTGTTTGTATTGACTTATGCTTTTGGGACTGCAGTGAGCAAAATGAGGCATAAAAATGCTACTTTTTTAGTTAGTTTTTTTTAAGACGAGACACTATAGTTTTCATGCACCTCTCAATTTTGAGATTTTGACTTTGTATAAACTAGAGCTGCACAATATATCATTTCAGCATCGATATCGCAATGTTTGCATCTGCAATAGTCATATCACAAAGATATGCAATGTTAAGTCTGGATTATAGTTGACCAGGAGCTACAGAAATGTTTTTAATCACTGTATGTATATGGAATTTATATGATTTATGCAAAAAAAAAATCTTAGAATTTTTGTCTTGTCTCTAGTCCAAATATTTACATTTCAAAGCAAAAACAAGATTATTTCACTTACCCCACTGGCAGATAATTTCCTTAAAACAAGCAAAAAAAACCTCCTATTTTTCACTTATTTCTTCTGATGGTGAAAACTAAACAATATTTTTACTTGGTCTAAGATTTTTTTTTTTTATATTTGGACTAGAAACGAGACAAAACAAAAATAAAATATGGCATTATCAGATTATTTCAATATCATGCAGCCCCATAAAGCTTTTTAGACAAATGAAAATGAAACTTCCAAAATGTACCTTTAGGTGTCTCTTTTATTGCAGTTGATCAATTTGTATCAGTAGATTTCAATTACAATTTATATTTTTAAAGGCCTTTTTTACAAAATGAATTTTTCCCCCACATAAATCTCCAGCTTCAGCTCTTACAACAAAAACTTTACAGAATTATCAATGTTCTGAAGGTTTTACAGAGGGATATGCTTATACATAATTTGCCCGATTACATTTCTCCAAAATATGCTCTTTATTTCTGTCTCTTGTCTCTACATTCTGAATTATGGTGTGATCGAGATTCCCAAAATCATTTCTGTAAAAAGCTTATACTCTTATATGTCTAAAAAAAATTAGAATAAAAAAAGATTATGTGCACTCCTTGAAAATAATTTTTTGGCTCATGCACATCTTGGATTGAATAATATACTGAAACAACTCTGATAAATAGTAATAAGCAATTAAAATAATAATGATAACCTATAGGTAAAAGGTCAACCAGGTGGGTATGATGCCTGTTAAAGGGTTAATGTGCTAGAAATGTATGCAAAGCAGTGTAGAGTGAATTAATGCCTCATTTGCATATTGAAACAACATTTGAGAAAACATATAGGGATTTTTTACTGTAAATCAATAGACTGGAGAAGTATAGTGAAAGCTATTAGTTTTTTTAATCTATTCATTTGCAGTTGTTTTGCCTTAAGAAGTGTTAGAAAACAGAGACCCAATTCAACACTCCAAAACATTGTATGCAAACATTATTTAACAATATTATAGTATTTTCTAAATCTAGTTATAAAATTATGTTTCATTCATTCATTTTCCTTCAGCTTAGTCTCCATTTCAGAGGTCGCCACAGCGGAATGAACCGCTTACTTTTCCAGCATATGTTTTATGCAGCGGATGCCCTTACAGCCACAACCCAGTATTAGGAAACACCCATACATATTCATTCACACACACTCATACACTACGGCCAATTCAGTCCGTCCAATTCAACTATAGCGCATGTCTTTAGACTGTAGGGGAAACCGGAGCACCCGGAGAGCCGGGACACAAACCAGCAACCTTCTTGCTGTAAGGTGACAGTGCTAATCACTGAGCCACTGTGCTCCCTCTACTCCAATTTGTTACATTATAACATAATAATTTACACAGTGGCTTTAATAGCCAGTTTTTTTTTAAAGCCAGACACTTTAAATAACTAGGACACTATATAGCAAATATTTGTAGGAATGCTCTTTAGTTGAGTGGATTTCAAGCCGTGGACACTGAATGACTTGCCTGAGGTAAATGTAATGCTATGTGACATTGTTTACAAGATGTTTCACTGATGTCTTTCTGTGAAACACTAATTAAGCGATTACAAGTGATGTAAGATGTTCATTCATGTTTATTTCAAAATATAACTAGCAAAGAGCAAAGAATGATTGTGCTTACTTCATGTCAATTAAAAAATGAAACGTTGTTTCTTATCATTACAGTTTTCTATACTGCGCTTCAAAATAGGGCTGGGAAATGTGACAAAATATCATATACTGTACACAACAAAAATCTATCACAAAATAAGAGAACTCAGATTTTTCTGAAGTTAAATAGTTCATGTATATACTATTTACAGTTGAAGTCAGAATTATTAGCCTCCCTGAATTATTAGCCCCCCTGTTTAATTTTTTTTCCAATTTCTGTTTAACGGAAAGAAGATTTTTTTCAACACATTTCTAAACATAATAGTTTTAATAACACATTTCTAATAACTGATTTATTTTATCTTTGCCATGATGATAGTAAATAATATTTGACTAGATATTTTTCAAGACACTTCTATACAGCTTAAAGTGACATTTAAAGGCTTAACTAGGTTAATTAGGTTAACTAGGCAGGTTAGGGTAATTAGGCAAGTTATTGTATAACGATGGTTTGTTCTGTAGACTATCGAAAAAAATATAGCTTAAAGGGGTTAATAATTATTTCTTTAAAATAGCTTTTAAAAAAAACTGCTTTTATTCTAGCCGAAATAAATAACATAACATATAAATAACAAATAAGACTTTCTTCAGAAGAAAAAACATTATCAGACATACTGTGAAAAATTCCTTGCTCTGTTAAACATAATTTGGAAAATATTTTAAAAAGAAAGAAAAAATCAAAAGGGGGCTAATAATTCTGACTTCAACTGTGTGTGTGTGTATATATATATATATATATATATATATATATATATATATATATATATATATATATATATATATATATATATATATATATACATATATATATATATATATATTTTTTTTTTTTTGTTTTTTGTTTTGTTTTTTCATTATTAATTTTTTCATTTCAATATTACAAATTTAAAATGGTGCAACTTAGTAGGAATGGAATGATATATCTAGCATCTTGGGTTTTGTTGATCGATTCTGAGGTTTTTAAAATGCATTGCGACATACATTATATATACATTATATATAAATACATTAGCACGTACCTATATATCATGAACAATGCGTATTGCGCAATGCACAAACCCCATTAAACCCGATACAATTCACTACAACGGTAAGAATAAAATTATTTCTATTTTTTTGTCAAAATCGAGTTTTATCCACTGTCCAACATCTAAAGCAAAGTTTTGTTTGTGTAAATCTCTGTGTAAAAACAAGGTAAAATGTCTCCTGCATTTTTAGTTATTTATGCATATATTTGTGTTAATAATTTACAAAAAAAAATGCATTTGATTCATATTTTATTTTTATATGTCATATTTAAATGCTTTATTTTTTAAATGAGTGTTTTCTGACTTTCAAACTTATTTGTTTAAATCTGAGTAAATATGTTTACATATGTATTATGTTAATTATGTAAAATAATTATAAAAATGTATACACTTAAATATTCATTCATTCATTTTCTTTTCGGCTTAGTCCCTTTATTAATCAGGGGTCGCAGCGGAATGAACCGCCAACTTATCCATCATATGTTTTATGCAGCAGATGCCCTTCCAGCTGCAACCCATCACTGGGAAACATCCATACACACTCATTCATACTCATACACTACGTACAATTTAGCCTACCCAATTCACCTATAGCACACGTCTTTGGACTGTGGGGGAAACCTGAGCACCTGGAGGAAACCCATGCAAACACAGGGAGAACATGCAAATTCCACACAATAATGGCAACTGACCCAGCCGAGGCTCAAACCAGCGACCTTCTCGCTGTGAGGCGAACGTGCTACTCACTGTGCCACCGTGCAGCCCCACTTAAATATTACAATTTTATTTTTCTGTGCTTTCTTCTCACTGTTTTTACACAATTCTAAAGGATGTGATGTGGCTCTTTGTGTTCAGTGTGTCATATTGGTCAGTTTTATTTTTCAGAGTCCCATGGATTCCGCTGAGCTGTCATACGTCGTTATTTCCCTTTCATATTTGACATGAAATGAATATTTTCTTGTAGGAATGACATCCCACCCTACTCATAATTTTTTCTTCATATAGCTGTATATATGGCTATTACATAACCATAAAACACTGTGATATAATCTGGTTCGTTAGTTCATTGGATCGTTTAGCTTTCTCACAACAATCAATCTGCTCCAGAATTCGTTTCAATCTAGCCAAGACCACCTCACTCGGCCGATCTCGGACCGATTGATTCACATATGACCAGTGTTGGGGAGAATAGTTTGTAAATGTATTTAGTTACAGAATACAGAATACCTGCTTTAAAATGTATTTTGTAATGTATTCCGTTACTTTGCTTAATCCTGGTACTGTATTCTAAATACTTGGAATACTCCCCTTGAAAACAGCCTTCAAGTCTATTAAATGTCACACTATGCATTGGTAGCAATTTCTGCAGGAAAACAGAGGGCCTCTAATGCTAAACATTATTGACTGACAGGGAAAAATAAATAAAACAGTATAATTATGTTTATTAAATAAAGTTTATTTAATAAAGTGTCAACAATGTCAATTTCTGTTTCTGTAATAAAGATAAAAAGTGCTTGAACGTAGACAGCATTACACTGTAATATACAGTATATGTATATAATATGCATTTTGCTTACCCTTTGTATTTCACAGTCTGCACAGAAAAATATCAGCTATACAAGAAAAAAAAAACTTCATAATAGTTTATGTAAAACCAAGGTAATGTAACAGGTTCTATCCAACATTTTAATTTCTATTATGAAAACTTCTCACCTAAGAACAATATTGCAAATATTAGCAGAATGCAAAATGAGTTTGCTTTACAAAAATGTAAACATCAAAATGAACAAGTTTTGTCAAACATATTAGCCAGTAGCCACCTATCTACAGTACCTAACTACCTATGCTTTCCTAATCAACAGACAAGTAAAGGCGGTTGTAGTGCAGCAATAGAGACATTTCGAAGTGCTTATCTGTCATTCTGTTGCGATGAGGAGTAAAAATGTGAAAAAATGAGTAAAAATGAGCGTTGTACTTTATGAAGAGGGCTTTGAGCGTAAACGAAACCTCTGAAAGCGCAAACGTAACATCAAGCAGCGAATTCACGAACAATGACGGCAAAAAAGCAGTTTATTTGAAAATCATGGTTGTTGTCCGGTTGTTCGGTGTTTGCGATCGTCCTTTGTGTTGCGTGAGAAAATGGAGGTGTGGCGTGAGAGCGTGAGAACAGGGTCATTTGCATGAGTCTCACTGAGTTAACGCTGGTGATTGCAGTCGGGAGTGTAGCTTCTGTTTCTATGGTTTCGGCGGCAATTTAGTAATATTATTATGAGCCAGACACGCATCGCCCGAAGTATTCCAATGGTATTAGGAAAGTAACTGTATTCTAAATACCCTGTTTAAAATAGTAACTGTAACGGAATACAGTTACTCATGAATAGTATTCTAAATACGTACCGCCGGTACATGTATTCCGTTACTCCCCAACACTGCATATGACAAACGGACCATGCTAACTGGGCAAACGAGCCAGGTTTCGAAACAAATGTCTAGGTGTGAAAGCACCCTAAATCACAGTTTACAGTGCACACTTAACCACAAAACAGCTCCTTTTGCTGGGTTAATTAATTTCTATGGATTGGAGAGGAGAAAATAGAGATGGATTTAGCAGTCGCTCAAGACTACAGGAATGTGAAATAATTTTCATTGATAATAAACTATCAAGGTCAGTGCTTTAGCTATTTAATCAGCCTGCTAGTATATTACCAGAACAAACCACTTAATAAATATGTATGGTATAATATGTTTATAACAGTAAATAAAACCTGCACAAAAAGTATACATTTAAACACAAAATACTACAATGCACAAGTCTATAAATATACACGACTTGTCAAGTCTGGAATAATTAAAATAATTAGGAATACTCTCTAAAAAAATCTCTCAAGTATTTATTTGATTATTAATAAATAAATTAATTAATAAAATATTGATTTAGTGTCCCGGCCGTACAATTTAGTGTGTAAATATTTTTCCATCTATCATTGAAGCGTTTTGGTTTTGATTAGCATTGTTACATAAAGCCCAGTTGATGGCATGTCCTTCGTGATTTACAGTTAGACAGTCGTGTTTGTGTGGGTTTGTACCTGCGATGATCTCCCTCAGCTTGGGATCCAGGTTGACAGTACACGGCAGGAACATTTCCACATCACGAGCGGTGAGAACAGGGGTGTGCGAAGACAGAAACACCTCAAAACTACGAATATCACCATCAATCTCCAGCAGAGGCTCCACATCTTTAGTGGTGGGGATGTTTTTAGAAATCCTGCAAAGAGATGGTGACAATTAACATAAAGATTCAATAACAAATCCTTTCCAGTCTCAAAATGCCAGTATATAGTTAAATATTATGCCCCTTTTTACAAGATTTTAAAAAATGTCTGATGTCCCTAGAGTGTGTGTGTGAAGTTTCAGCTCAAAATACCAAACAAATAATGTTTTATAACTCTTTGAAACAGCGCCTTTTAGGCTTTGATCCTAATTGTGCTGTTTTGCTGACTGTCGCTTTATATTTAAATGAGATTGTGCACCCAGTCAACTTTTCAAAAGAAGGCGGAGCTACAAATGCCTTTGTGTCAGCATAGCAGCAAGTTCAAAAAAGGACTAACACTTTCTCTGTGAAAAGCTGAAAATGTGAAAAGAAGTGTCTCAGAAGAAGGCAGTCTATTTAGACTACAGTATGGATTTGTGCATCCTAAAACTTCACATTTATAATGTCTCTTAGTTGCTGACATTAGTTTCTGCTGATGTGGTCTGAAAACTCTAATGGTGGACTTTTGCTTTCCCCCTCTGATGATATGTACAAAGAGAGAATGTCAATCAAAGTGTTTCTGCAGACTGTTTTTATCAAGTGTGATTAAAAAAATAATAATTAATTAAAGTTTAACATTAGAGGTTGGCAAAATTAAAACACTGTTGCCACACATCTGTGTTAAACCCATTATAAAAGTAATTTTTGCATAATAGCTCCCCTTTAAAGGAGTCCTATTATGCCCTTGTTGTACCAGATGCAATATAAGCCTTGGGTGTTTGTGAATTTAAGGCTCAGAATAACTTTTATTATATCATGCTGTAAATGTCCCTTTTTGGTGGAAGCAAAAACATGTCGTTTAGTAATATGACAGTATGAAAGTGATATATGACAGCCTTTAATTTCATTTAGTTATTGCTTTTCTTGTTTTTGACCAATGCAAACAAATGAGGTTATGAAACCAATATTTTACATACCATTACAATTTTACAATTCTCCATTCTAATTTAATCCATCTTTTTCCTGAATGAGCCTGCTGCCTTTTAAATTATGGGTTTCAAACTTCTGGTTTGTTCAATTCAAATGAACTGAAACCATTTCAAGAAGTGGAAAGAGCTCTTTAGGGCTCCTGCAGATAATTTTCACTGTGTATTCCCTACAGTACAGTAATATTCACATTCATAATACTGCTGCAGAAAGACTCGTTTTGAGCTTTTGCGGATATTCACAGTCTGGCGAAAGTCATTTGCTAATTCTGATAAGTTTCTATTTTTAATCCTTCCAGACTGACTGACTGACAAACTGATGTTGTAGTCCTGACTGCTCGTAAGTTATTGCTTGAACGAGAAAGTAAAGTCCACACTAGTGGCTTATTAGCTAGTTCATAACTAAATTTGTTCTTACTTCGGTTTGCAGGCTTTGGTTAGTAGGTAATAATCTCTCATAAATTAATGCTTAGTGCCATTGAGTGGCGTAATAATAATAATAATAATAATAATAATAATAATAATAATAATAATAAGCATTGAAATCATTAAACTGCTTTTAAATTCTGCATTTATGTTGCTCCAGGAAAACCACAACATATCGTGAACACCACTGTCCAATGAAAAGTAAATGACATTACATTTTTATAATACATTACATATACAGTTGAAGTCAGAATTATCAGCCCCCCTTTGAATTTTTATTTCTTCTTTTTAAATATTTCCCAAATGATGTTTAACAGAGCAAGGAAATTTTCACAGTATGTCTGATAATATTTTTTCTTTCTGAAACAGTCTTAATTGTTTTATTTTGGCTAGAACAAAAGCAGTTTTTAATTTTTTAAGAACCATTTTAAGGTCAAAATTATTAGCCCCTTTAAGCTATTTTTTTTTTTTTGCGATTGTCTACAGAACAAACCACCGTAATACAATAACTTGCCTAATTGCCCTAATCGGCCTAGTTAACCTAATTAACCTAGTTAAGCCTTTAAATGTCACTAAGCTGTATAGAAGTGTCTTGAAAAATATCTAGTCAAATATTATTTACTATTATCATGGCAAAGATAAAATAAATCAGTTATTAGAGATGAGTTATTAAAACTATTATGTTTAGAAATGTGTTGAAAAAATCTTCTCTCCGTTAAACAGAAATTTGGGAAAAAAAATAAACAGAGGGGCTAAAAATTCAGGGGGGCTAATAATAACAGTTGAAACACATACCTGCATCGCGAGCAGTCAATGCACACAAAATACATAATAAGTTATCAAAAAATGTACCTTGAAATTATTATAATAGCCCGCACATGAAAGAGAAAACAACAGGAAGAAAAACTCAGTCAGTCATGAAGAAATTTTCATTTTATTTGATGGATACAATTAACATTAAACACTCGAAAGAAAATTAAACTATTTTTTCACAAACAAAAAAAAGTGAGATTTGAGAAGAAATTAAGCAGAGGGAGATTATAGTGTTCTTCAATATCATCACAAGCAAGGATGGGCAGTATTTATGATATGTATTTTAAATATGGAATTTAAATGCAAAATAGTATTTTGTAATTTGTATTTCATGGGGTTGATGAAAATGGCTTAATATTTTGTTTCAAAAAACTTAAAGGTCTTGTATTTTGTATTTTGTAAAATACTTTGTAAGAAGTCTACATGATGTCATCATAATAACGCGGCCTCTGATTGGTGCTCTCTCGGTTATTTGCCTTGGCTTGAGCCCAGAACAGAAAATTGATTAAGAAGGTAGTCAATGGTTGTAGTATGGATGGAAACTACTGTATGCAACACACATAAAGAAAATAACAGGCAAATGGCATGGGTATATTTGGAAGCAAGTCAACAATCATTAAAAATAGTATACTATACAATGATAAGACCAGTCATATTTAATGTAGTTACAGTATAGTGTACAATGCAAAAGCATCTTTGCTTAAGAAATTAGATGGAATAAAATATCAGTCCTTTAGAACAGGATGTGCCTTCAGCACATAATCATTCTCAGTCTCAGTGCTGCAGGTGGAAAAGCAGAGGAACTTTAGAAACACCTAAAGATGGTGTACTGGTGTTCACTAAGGGGGTAAACTGAGAATCCTCCAGTTAAAGAAGAACTGAAAAAAATCTTGGGAGAATGAGTATACTGTACAAATAATAGTAGTTTTAGATGCATTGCTGATGTTGACTTGAATAAAACAAAGACAAACAACAATAAAATAAGTCCTAAAGTGGCGATTCCTACAGTATTTCATTGACTGTTTCAAATGCCAGTAACTAACTGTACTCTCCATCTGCAGATCAATGAAGAGACACAAATATTTAATAATGCTCCAGTTTATACAGACTGGTCAAAAACTCCAGACTCCCTTTACATGGCAGCAGCAGGATGTATACACTCTCAGAAATAAAGGTACGCGAGCTGTCACTGGGGTGGTACCTTTTTAAAAGATACACAATTGTACTTGAAGGGTCCATATTGGTACCTCAAAAGTATATATTAGTACCAACAAATTTTAAGAGGAACACTTTTGTACTTTTTAGGTATTATTATGTACCCTTGAGGTATTAATATGGACCTTTTAGGTACAAATTTGTACCTTTTGAAAAGGTACCACCCCAGTGACAGCTCGCGTGCCTTTATTTTTGAGAGTGTATGAAGAGTTTTTTTTTTTTTTCAAAAACAGATCAAAAACTCCATTTTTTAGAGACATCATGCTTTATGTTGTGCATTGAAGAGTACAATTGCAAAAAAAAAATACTTATGGAAAAAACTAAAACTGAAGATTTGAGTAGTTTTCAGACATCATGTTTTTACATTAGGTATTGAAGATTTCAATTAAAAAAAAACTACATTTATTGAAAAAAAATATATATATACCTCTTCATACAGTATATCAACCTTTAAAATATAAGAGTTAAGAGATTGTTGCGGGTTTTTTGGCCACCCAATAGATGAAAACACAATGAAGAGATATAGTGCTATATTTCAACTCATTATCTGCATTACATGGTGTTTTACCGTGCTTAAGGAGATCATCTTCAACACAGGACTTTCTGCGTGGAATTTGTACAAAATTTATGCTAAAATTAATGAGAAAGTCAGTTAAATGGGGAAGGGGTTGATCAAATATGCCTATTGATAGGAGGTTTGGAGGTTTTTTGTAAAAGTATTTTGTAGTATTTTCAAAATTCAAAATACAGTATTTTATTTTGCTATATTTGTGGCTGCTGTATTTTGTAGTTTATTTTGATACACGTGAAACAGGTATTTTGTATTTTATTTCAAAACACATTTCAATGTATTTTTGCCTATCCCTAATTGCAAGCACCTCAAATGTAAACTAATATAGCCGTCATCTCTTTTCTACCATTATACATGGGTATAGGCTGACATAAATATTTAGTTGGAGCATAGCATTAACTCTTGTTTAATCTAAGTTCAATGGTGCAACACAAAAGTATTTAGTAGTGTCTAAGTTGTAACTTAGTGTCTTTTACCTCACAACTAGGCTACGTTTTAACTTACAAAGTGCTGGTGCAACCGGCCTCTGGTACTTTGCTTCAGACCAAGGGCAAAAAAATAGCTTTAAATAGCAGTTTTCAGTCATTTTGGTTGCTTTTCACGCCCTTTGATTGCTCTGGCCCAAATCAGTTGAAACAAACCAAAACACATTCACATGACAACATCCAGATGACTCATTATTTAGATGCATCTCTGAACAAATATCCAAAACTGCATTTTGATTGGTCAGAATTAACACGCAGGAAAATTCCCAGAAGATGAAGCATTAATTAGACCACATTTCAGGCTTCACAATACCTTGCAACCATAACTCTGTCTGTGACCTGCCATGGGGCTAAATTGCTAAAGCGCAAACTGTCAACAAATTTGTCCTCATCCCATAATGCACAGCACAGCTGACTATGGCAGCAGGTTTGATCAAAAATTGCACAGTAATTTTGGGTCTGCTTGAGGTGGGATCAGAATCTCACCACAAATTAACCATTCACAGTTTCGAGCAGATTTGTTTGGTTCACACCTGATATATGAAACAATCCAAAAGGGACAACAAACTTCAAGTGTGGTTCTACTGAAATAAATGAAGCAGGTGTGAAAGCACCATGACTATAACATACACATCTTCTCTTAACTGTGCTAAACAGGCTCCCTATAGTCACCAGCCCAAGTTGCTGAACGCATGTGGCTACTGCTGTTATTTCTGTAGCGCAATGTCAGACGCTTTCAGATAAATGGTTTCCTACTGCAATTTATCTTATTGAGCGTGGGGATTGGTTTCAAATAAATCTGAAGATTTGCTTCTGCTGAACGCAGACATTTAGCGCAGCCCATATTTCTTGCTGTATCTTCTCATCTGCCCTCGGCCCACGTCGCTGTTTCTCTGCTAAAGGAAATCCAGCTGAATCTTTAAAGTGGTCGATATGAAGATACAATAAGGTTCTTTTCTCCGCCGTGAAGAGGGTGAGCTCAGAGTTTGGCCCTGTCCCATACCACCGGCTGAAGTAATCCGATTTGAGCTGTTTAAATTGGGCAGGGGAGCTGACACAATGGCACTCAGATGACCTGTTGCTACAGTACACGGAGACAGCGAGGCAGTGTAAACAAACATTTAGACGGGAGAAGATACACAGAGCGTCTGAGGCCCCGTTTACACAAATACATTTTCGTTTTAAAACGCATACTGTACATTTTGCATACTTGCCTTTCGTCCACACTACCCTGGAGTTTTCGAGCCCTAAAAACAGAGCATTTTGGAAACATGCTGAAAATGGAGGCAGGGCTGCAGACATTCGTCCATCTGATTGGGGCTTTTCCCTCAATATTAAGTGCACAAAGTTCAGTCTTGAAGTTAAGTCTTTCCTTAAGTTCAGACTTCTCAAGTTTGATATGGAAAACAAACTCCAGAGGACACGTCGGGTAAAAACAGTTTACTTTATAACGTCATTCACATAACCCTGGCTACGTTGTTTCACTATTGTTACAATAAAATGAAAACATGATATGCGGAACTGCCTACTTTCATTTTGATTTTAACAACTTAACAGACACAATAGTGTTGAGGCATCCAGTAGCTGCATATTTATATGACTTTCATCTTCACTGTATGCGTATTTGTGTTGGGGAGGTTACTTTGGAAATGTAATAGATTACAGATTAAAAATTACCCGTTAAAAATGTAATACGTAGTGTACCTTTTCAACTACTTTATAAAAGTAAAGTAACTGATTACATCGCATTACTTTTTGATTACTTTTAAGTTTCTAATGGATATTTTCAACTAAAACATTTTCAAGCATTTATACCAAGCAGGTGTGAGCTTACAGTAGCTCTGTTCACTGTTAGAATCTCAAAATCTTTCATCACTTGAATTAAGATTATATTAATTAAATTTTAAAGTACAGCTGCCACAAAACCAGACATTATAACAAAAAATTGTTTACTGTTGTTACAAAATCAAAATTTTGCATACTGTATATATACTTACAACTCTTCATTAATAAATTACACTATATAATGTAGTATCATTAGTATACTATCATGAACTAATAGTAATTACCATAGTATACTTTAGGTTTTACTACAGTAAACTATATATATATAGACCTCCTCTCCCTCAGTCATCTTTCCATCAAGCGAATTTCTCATGTTAGGCGACGTCACTGACCAGAGCGAGAGGTAGCAGTAATGCACCAAAAAGTTTGTTGTCGACCACCAAAAAACAGGAAGAAGAAGAAGAAATCGTCATTCTCGCCATGATATGGATTTACTTTCATCGGCTAGACACCGGCCTCACAGCTCTGTGAATGTCGGTGCTGTCACTTATTGATCCGCCTATACCATTATATGCCTATAACATATATGGAGCCTATAACATTACTGCCTTCTTTCATTTTCATTGAAAAATGTGAAACATACCGTCAATTTTGCTGAATATCAGTTTTAATAATCAATAATGGCTATTATAAAAGTGTAACGTACAATATTTTTATAGAATAAAGGAAATAAGCAAGCAGTCAGTCAAATGTGCAGAATCAGTGTACGTGATTACATAAATTAATATATTAAATTATCTCTGCGCTCGAAACATGTTACCTGAGAACAAGTAATAGATTCAAAAGACCATAAGATAGAGACAAGTTGAATTAAATATCACATTTAACAACTATTGTGAGATGAAATCCAGCAGAAGATCCACGATGATGTGTCCCACATGCACTGCTCTCACCGGGGGAGGTGTGCTCAAAGCACCCGGTGACTGCCTGGAGCTCAGACGCGTGCATACACTGCAGACCATACCAGAACGTGTGTGTGGTCAATTGATGTGCGTTGTTTTAGCGATGTAGTGTAAATGGAGATATTTTCAGAAACACTAGGTGAAACACCAGTGTGGACATGGATCGTTTTCTTCCTAAAACGCCATTTTAAAACTAAAACGTATAGTGTAAACGGGGCCTGAAACATGAATTCTGACCTGAAATGGCACAACAAATGTAACAAAGCAACACTGTTTTTCTCAGTTATTTGGTCTCGGTTTCTGCAATGTCACGATCCAGCCCAAACACTGAAGACAAATTGAACTCCTCATGAATATAAAACAGCAAATGGATGAGTCAGCAGAGACTGGTTTGAGAAACTAAGTGCTTGTGTTACAAGGCAAAAAGAGGGCAAAAAAAAGTTTTATTATAAATAGTTGATTCTAAAATCTTGTGTACATTTTGCATCTCTAAGACAAGCCTATTTTATTAAACAAAAACTAAAACTTTAAAGAAACAATTTTAATAAATGGGAGATTCTACCAGAAACATACATTTTCACTGTGACAGGGCCTGACCGTTACGCTTGTCCTCCTCAAAACAAAATACAAAAATAAGCCTGAAATCATACAATTCAATGATAGAACGCATCCTGGATCACTCTCAGCTTCTCCTCAGTCAAATGAAGTCACTTCATAGCCTTAAAGGTGTATTGCACGCATTTTGTTTAATTTAAATGTGACAGGAATGACCGAAAAATGGGACAATTGTAAAATAGTATTTATTTGTAGAATTTATTCATAATTTCATGTTTTTATTCAAATTATGTGAATGATAACAATTTAAACTTGCTATTTCTGAAGTTTTCTTTTCCGAAAGAACAGTTTTTAGCATAACAAAACTATTAAAGCTGTAGGTTGAATTGGGCTGAGCACAAGGACAGTGACAGGGTTTGTAAATTTGTAAAGTGTTTTTAATAAAGAACAAAAATCTGAAAAGCAAATGAATGACATATTCCTTTACAGAACAACTCACAGAAATCAACCATCAGTCCATTTGAGAACATTTTTGGGATTAAATACTTTTTATTCACTTTATTTATGTTTTTATTTCAAGGACATTTACCCCCGGTTTCACAAACAAGTTTTAAGGCTAGTCTTAGATTAAATTGCATGTTTGAGCTCTCTCAACTGAAAATAACTTGCAGTGAGATGTCTTAAAATACATTAGTGTCATTTTTTTGTCTCCAGGTGCACACCAGTAATGTATTTTTCTAAACCGTTTTTTTATTGTTATAAATGTGGCTTAAATAGCCTAATTTAACTTGAGGTCTAGTCCTGGCTTAAGCTAAACCCGGTTTGTGAAACTGGGCCATAATGTATGTTTCTGGTAAAATGTCTTAAATAACACAAAATTATATCAAGCCACCCGTAATAAAAAAAAAAAAAAAGTTTCTACAGTATATGTAATTAGAGACATTTTGTCTAGAAAATATTAAATTAGCATTAACATACATTGAGTTTTCATGAAATAACTGTCAAATATTCCTCGTTTGTGAGTTTACTCTATGAAGTTAGCTAAACATTTGTATTAACATCTATTTCATGTATTATTTGCAGTTTTAGTTATAAAAATTAAATGTTGTATATGTTCTGACTTGCGTTATGGTCAACTCTGTTACATGGGTTATAATAAGGCATGACAACCTTGAAAGAAAAAGCATGTGACTTGCTCCAAGTGAAGTCATTTCTTCTGGCAAGAAACTCTAAAAGGCACTGAGGCATGTTGTTATTCCCTTCTCATTAATTTGTACTAAATGTTTAGAAGACACCAATGCTGCTGATGGGCAATTTTTAGAGCAATGCTGCCGGGCAATGAGCAGCCAAGTGAGACACGGGGCAACTAATTAGGACAACATGCATTTTCACTCGAGCAGCACTGCTCAAAAAGTTAGCGTGTGTATCATCAGCATAAGAGTAGATGAATTATGTCAACTCTATTATTGTGATATTTCAATAAACCTTTCATGCACCATTTAAAAACAATAATATGTAAATACATCAAATTCTGTTTTAGACATGCCATGTGGTATCTAGTTTGATGTTAAAATCTTGAAATGAAGCACAAAATGGCGGGAAACGTCAATTCTGTTATTGTCTACTCTTACGGTTTAAAAAGTTCAGTATTAGGATAAACTTCAATTATTAACTGAATCAAATGTTTCCCACCAAGCATTAAGCATTATTTTACATTAATAACAGATTCAGTTTAACAAAAATGAATGGAAAATCCATGAAATTTACCTACAATTCTATAACGAGTCTGTATATATACATACAGTTCTGTCTGGTTCTGGAATCTGATATATCAGAATCTGCAATATCAGAACTCATACAGCCTCTTACTTTTGTGTATTTCTTTGCCCACATAGAGTGACAGCAGATAAACAAACTCACTACAGTTTGACAAATATTGCAGCTGTTGGGCAACATAATGTACTTTCGAGACTTTTTTAGGCGAGAGTGTACTTGTTTAGATTGCAACTATGCAGTTTATTTATAAGGATAGTACCTAATTTAAATATTTATATATTTATATCTCCATTAGCCTGTCATTGAGCAGAGCAAAGACTGTTGGCATTGTCCATCCACAAGATGGCAACAGAGACCGCATAATAAGCCCTTAGAAGAGAAAAACAGCATAATTTCTAACTACAGCTGATTTAAAATTATTATTAAACTGGTGAGTGACTTTCTAAGTTGATCTCTCTCTCTCGTTTGTATGTTGTAGTGCTGTATTTATACTATAGTAATTGTAGTTTATTAAGTGTGAGATGGGACTCGCATATCAGAAATGTTTGTATTTTGTGTTGGCCACTTTTCTTATAACCCAGAGCTACTTTTTGCATAATACATCCTTAGGGGGGGAAAAAAACTCAGCGTAAATTTCAAACTACAGCTGATCAAATCATTATACAACTGGTAAATTATATTCTAAGTCGATCTTTCTATTTTGTATGCTGTAGTGCTGTATTTATACCATAGTAATCTGGTGTGTTTATATCGCTTTGGCTGTTTTGGGGTTAATAATTGTAATCTCCTGATTGCAGCAGAGAAATAGTGGGAAATCTCTGTAGACTGATGGCAATTCATGCCGTTCAGGCTTATGATCTTAAGAGGTGAGCAAAATCACCTGTTTTGTCATCACTTTAGACATTACGCTAGAGAATCATTCAAACACTAGCTCTAAAGTGACATTTGTGGATTAGTAACGGCTTCTGCTGTTCTGACGTCAGCTGCAGATGTGAAAGAATGGCGGAAAAAAGTAATTCTTCATACAAAAGGGTTTTTAGACTATCCGTGTTTGATTTTTTTTTTTATACGCACGATTATGCTGTCGAACTGTTGTATAAATGCAATATCACATTTGTAGCAGTGCGATATGATTGTATATTATCACTGGTGGAACACTCGGTCTGCTACTCATGTGTTATATCTCATATATACAAAAATACCACAAAAAAAGAAAAATGTAAAGACATTTTTTTTGCCACGTACTGAATGACAAAGATTGTATTTTTTGCAATTATTTGTTTTATTCATTAGCAATGTCTAAGTTAAACACACTAAATTACACTTGCAAAAGCTTTTATTACTTTATTAGATTTACTTTATTATTTACTTAACGTTAGATTTACTTTATTACTTTATATTTGTTATTCTTATTTTCAATTTAGCCATTGTTTTAATATCATCTTTACTATGACGAAGTGAACTACTGACTTGAGTTTACTTTACTATGAAGAGAAATATTACCACAATTTCACAATCATATTTTGTTGCCTTGCACAGAATTTCAACTCTCAGGGCATACAGAGAGAAAAAAAATGCTTGTTTGTGATCAGGCCACAGTGTTACGGTCATTATGACCCAGATGGCATGTTAAAATATTATGTTCCAAAAGGTTTAAGTTTAGAAGAGCATTTCAGTAAACTGCTTTGCTCTCATCATCCTCTGATGGTTGCATAAACAGCGATGGTCACCAAATCACTCAGAATGGGAAGTGTGTGTGTGCGTGCATGCTTGTGTGTGTGTGTGCGTTGGAGGGCGAGCGACTGGCTGGGTGTGAGAGCAGATGTTGAAGTCATTGGACAAAGGCCCACACTGTGCTCCAGCAGGCCTGTGTGTCAGCGGGTCACAGACGGATGCTGTGCTAACAGTCAGCTGACCTTCCACATGATGGACATTAGGTGGAGGTTTCGTTCTTAGGGTGGAGCTCAAGGACATGACCAACATACGAAGCGCAAACTTGAGCGCAAACATGCTTACTTGTCTGTTCTCAGAAGTATGTAGTCAAGATGAGACACTGCAGGCAGAAACATTAGACAGGCTTTTCATGCACCTGTTCATTTTCACATTTTTTCCTGTTTAATGGAAAGAATATACTTCTAAAATATACACTTTTAAGTAGGGATTTTCAGATTCGATCACATGATCAGAAATCGGGCCCGATCACATGGTTTCAGACTCAATTGGAATCGAATGATACATCCCAATCAGGACTCGAATATATATATATATATATATATATATATATATATATATATATATATATATATATATATATATATATATACACACACACACACATTATTTTTTAACACATCAGTAGTTATGTAGTGGCACAGAGTTAGACCTCTTTCTTGACTTCACACAGAAACAGCAATGAGTGCGGCATGACATCACTTGGTTGCAGAGACGCTATTGGTTAAATGCCGGTAAAGTAGAACACCGAAGCAGCTTGAAGTGGAAAGCACGAGTATGTCTGTGGTCTGGAGGTATTATAAAGTTGATAACATTACCATAGCAAACTGTGAGATATGTACTGTAAACTTGGGATTGCCTGCTGGATGTTTTAAGTAGAGGAGCTATTTGTTTTTATGTTAATTTTTTTTTTTTTATTTACTGTTGCACTAAAGTCCAAAAGTGACGATTTTACATTATTTATTACTTGATTGTTCAAGCTACCTCACAGAAGTGCTCTGTTTGTTAACAGAGTTGTTGAATGTTAAAATAAGGTGAATTAAACAAAAATAAGGAACATCCTGGATCTGTTTCTTCGCTCTTCTTTATTCTTTTTTTAATGTATTATAGAAGTATCGGATCAGGTTTCGGTACAGGCAGATACTCAAAATCAAATGACTCTAACTCAGAGTCAAGGGCAAGAAAACCTGATTGGGATCTCACTATCACTATCTCTAACACAAATCGATTCATTCATTCATTCATTCATTCATTTTCTTGTCGGTTTAGTCCCATTATTATTCCGGGGTCGCCACGGCGGAATAAACCGCCAACTTATCCAGCACGTTGTTACGCAGCGAATGCCCTTCCAGCTGCAACCCATCTCTGGGAAACATCCACACACACTCATTCACACTCGTACACTATACGGACAATTTAGCCTACCGAATTCACCTGTACCGCATGTCTTTGGACTGTGGGGGAAACCAGAGCACCCAGAGGAAACCCACGCAAATGCAGGGAGAACATGCAATCTCCACACAGAAACGCCAACTGACCCAGCCAAGGCTCGAACCAGCGATCTTCTTGCTGTGAGACGACAGCACTACAAATCGATTAGGTAAACTTAATTGTTTTTACTAATTTAAGTGGATTGAACTTAGAAAAATTAGGTTGTCCAAAAAAAAACAAAAAAAAAAACCTCAAGGATTGTGTGGATTCAGCTCGTTTTAAAGTAGTTTGAACAAGCAGCAAAAATATTTTTTTGAGTGTAAGCAGAACTTAAGTACACCAAACATCAGTTTTTTTAACATATCAATATTCTGAAGATTTTGCAAAGGGATAAATTGTATAAATTAGGGCTGGACGATATGGCAAAAATTTATATCACGATATATTTTTTTATTTCGGTCGATACGATATAATTCCGATATCGATATGGACAATATTAAAAAGAAAGGAAAAACTGCCAAGAACGCACACAATGGATGTCTGTACCTACAAATGTCTGCAAAGTGAATTTGCAAAGTCGACAATACCTCCAGACTCTTATAACTTTTTTTTAAATAAAAACAGTACAAAAAAATTTGTTCACTTTTTATTTGTATTTAGCCTATACAAACAAGAAATGTGAAATAAACTATCAAATAAATAAAGCTCTCAGAAAAATTCATAAAAAATATGCAAAATAGTTTTTTAGAATAATAAGTTTTGTAGTATAACCAACAGGACAGCAGTGACGTGTGAACTGAATTTGGTGAGAGTACAGTAATTTACAGTACAGTTATTGAATATTTTTCATAATAAAAATTCATAAAAAATATGCAAAATAGTTTTTTTTAGAAAAGTAAGTTTTGTAGTCTAACCAGCAGGACAGCAGTGACGTGTGATCTGAGTTTGATGGCAGTATAAGGAGTTAGAGGGAAGTTATTGACAGCTTTTGTAGTATTGTTTTTTGCGTTTTGCTCTTTGTAGACGGTCCCTAAGGATCGGACTCTTTGCCGCCTGCACATAGAGATCAATATAATGCGTCCAGCCCGTAGGAAAGCTCATTTTTAGGAAAATAAGGTTGTAGGTGGTTGTATACATTGCGACAGTTGAAAAAATGTGCTATTTGTGTAGGAACAATGTTTCGGTCATGAGTTATTGATCCGGAAAATACGAATCTGCGAATCTGTTGCTAACTTTACTGAACTCTGTGCTGAGCGCTGGCAGCGTGTCTGTGTTGTTCGTCATCACGTAAGTGACATCAGATCACGCTCTTTCTGACGGCTGAGCACTGAACGTCATTCAGTGACAAGTGATACATGTATAAGATCTTATATAAATAATAATATATATATTTATATATATGCAAATTTATATCGAAATATCGGAAATGGGTTTAAAAATCATATCATCGTTATTGAAAAAAATTCTATCGCGATATATATTGATATCGAATTATTGTCCAGCCCTAGTATAAATTATTTTTTATATTATTTTCAACATTACATTTATAATAATAATAATAATAATAATAATAATAATAATAATAATAATAATAATAAAATTATAATTAATCATTATAATAATTATTTCTATGATATACTGTATACATGCACTGTAAAAGAAAAATTTTAAGCCAACAAACCTCAGGACATTTTTCATACTCAACTTAAATCAAGTCAAGTGCAGTAATGGGGTTGAAAGTTGGGTCAACTCAAAAATGTCCTTAAGTTTGTTGCCTTTTTACAGTGTGGTATATATAAAATATACATAATGATTAAATACAACATTTTATTTCTACGAAATTATTTTGAAAAATGTTTTTAGGCTTTTTTTTTAACTTTTACTCTAGTTTGTCAGAAGAAAAAACACTAATTTTGACCTGACCGATGTTCATGCAAAGTACACTCTCAGAGAAAAATGTTTGTACCTTTAAGGATATGATTTGTACCATGGGAAACCAAAATGTACCTTTGGTTTTTAAAACCTGCAGATACAATATTGTACCTTCATCAAAGGTACAAATCTGATCCATGAAGGTACCATCACAGTGACAAAACACTTTTTACCTTAACAATGTCAAAAATGGTTATTTATTTAAAATGCCTTAAATGTTTAGTTGACAATACCTTTAATTTAATGTTTACCAGTTGTTTTGTATTGCTGTATTATAGAACTTAATAATCAATGTTTATGAGTTCCATTGAACATTTACTTTTCATTTTCATAGATATTGTAATAAAGAAGGAGTTGTCCAACACTTATGTACCTTTTATATGAGAACAATTGTGTACCTTAATTTCAATTGCACCATAAAAGGTACAGAACAGTATCATACGAGGTATTTTCTGTACTGTATAAGGTACAACTTTTACAAAGGTACAAAACTGTTCCTTAAGGAATATTATTTGTACCACCGTGTACCTTTTTCCCTGAGGGTGTAGCACAAAGTAATAAAAAATTGCCTCATTTGAACATTTAAACAAATTTTAGAAAAATTGTAATACAAAGAAAGTTTGCAATTCTTTGTGTAATCAATCAACCAGGGAAGTAGGATGATTTTTAATAAAAATTTTATACTTTGACCTGCAGTGTCTCGACTTAGGAAGAAGGGCTGAAGGAGAGAGACGTGTGCTGGTGAGAGAGGTTTGGTTCATTTCCCACGCACTGGATTAAGCAGAACTGGGCAGATTGTGTCTCTTCCGAAATCCAGCTGGGCTTGTTTATTTGTATGTGTGTGTGTGTGTGTATGTGTGTGTGAGAGAGCATGATCACAGACAAACAGGAGCCAGTGACAAGAGCCTCTCTAGAGAACCAACTTCCTCTGTCACAAGACACACACACACACACACACACACACACACACACACACACACACACACACACACACACACACACACACACACACACACACACACACACACACTTTCCACTTTATGGAAGAAGAGTATTTAAGAAAGATCCAAAAATACTGAACTATTTTTCACATAGCAAGACTTTGTGGATGAGTCTGGTTTATATTTCATAAAAAGTTTTGTTTAAAAAATAAATTAGAATTGAATACACTTCAGTCTAAACACTGAACAACAACAAAAGTAAAAACAAAAATTAAAACATTATTATTATTATTATTATTATTATTAACATTATTTAGATTTTTATTATTATTATTATTAATTATAATAATATTATTATTATTTTTATTATTATTATTATTAATTATATTATTATTATTATTATTAATTATATTATTATTATTGTTAATTATAATAATAGTATTATTATTATTATTAGCAAGTTGTTAAAGTTATTATTGATAAAATAATAAATCAGCATTTTTATCTACACATATTAATTATTATCAAATTATAGTTTATACAACTACTCTAACAGTAAATATTATTCGTAGATGTATGTAGTAATAATAATAAAGTATTATTAATATTTATTATTATGTTTTGATTTTGATTTAAGCTTTTATTTTAAGTAAAAGTTTGATTTAACCATTTTACAAAATACCCCTAAAAAACTGAAGTATTTTAAAACAGCAGCACATGTTAGGCATGTGTGTTAATGAAGTTTGTTTTCAAGGCCATAATGAAGCACAAAACACAGCACGACTCTGAACTGGACGTCTAGAATGAAGGCTCTGTAATCATGTAATTCTAAATAGAGATGTTTGTCATTGACTTGTTTATGGAGTACAAAAACAAACACACACACGTACGCTCAATAGTGCACAGGGAGCAGTTGATGAGAAAACTGCTGTATTTAATCTGGCGCGATGTGAGACAGCGCAAACACCCGACACACAGGCCTGGTCCAAACACAACAGCCAGACTAAAACAGTCGAGGCGTCCATAAACACTGCAGAGTGATGACCAGATTTCAGCAACCGGCTAAAACGAGACTCACCACACCAGGAGAGACGCATCTGCAGTTTTCAATTCAAATTCAGTTTCCAACGCTCAGCAAAAATGATCAATTCAATTCCTTGATGAACAGAAAAAGAAGATAAATAACGAAATTATAAGTCTAAGACACTTGAAAAGTAAGTGAAATGAATTGATAAAATTTTTTACAAATTTTTTCACTTACTTTTCGAGTGCCTTAAACTTATGATTTTGTTGTTTATCTTTATGAATCTCTTACCCAAAGAACACAGACACATAAACTATCCCTAAAGCACTTTTGGTTTGATTTTGGATTTAGAAAAAGAAGATATTTTGAAGATTCTTGGTAGCCAAAACCATTGTTTATCATTTTTTCACCATTACGAATGAAAATCTCATCAATTTTTAGTTACCATCATTCTTTAAACTATATTTGTTTGTGTTCAGGAAAAAAAAGAAATCCCAAGCTCATAAAAAGTGAAGTAAATAATTTTTTTGGGGTGTGAACTATTCCTTTAATGCTCTCGTTGCCTTTACTTCAGACTTTTGTGGTGGTCAGAGCAGGATGTTTGGGTTTTTTATGTCATTTTTGTGAATTTATTTAAAGTATGGAAAAAACAGAGGATGATGATGATGATGTGAGGAAATGACACAAGCGGGCCTTAAACTTTCATCACCCACATGAGCAGCACAGCTAAATGTGTCAGATCCAAAGGCACGGCTCCAAATGATCTAGTCTGGGCTAGTCTAAAATCTTCTTTTAAAATGCTCAAATATAATGTCAAGTGTATTTTTATTATTCAAATAATAAAAAATTAACAATTTTCTAACTCTGAAAACTGGACTGTTTCAATTTACTAGAACACAATCTACAATTTAAAAGCACAATAAAGATATAGATGAAGTGAATTGAACAACAAAAACATGCCTACGTTGAATTAGTTCAAGGGCTCTATTTTAACGATCTAGGCGCAAAGTCTAAAGTGCATGACGTAAAAGCATTAAGGCCGTGTTCGAATCCACTTTTGCTATTTTAAGGACGGAAAAATACGCTTTGCGCCATGGCACATGGTCTAACAGGGCTGTGCTTATTCTCTTAATGAGTTATGGGTGTGTTTTGAGCATCAACCAATCAGAGTCTCATCTCCTATTCCCTTTAAGATTCAGTTGCGTCGCGCCATGGCACATTTGCTATTTACATGGTGGACTTTGTAAGTGTAAAAACTGAACGCTTCACTAGCGAGAAAACAGTGAAACAGACCATCTGCAGCTCCAATCGGCCTCTTTACTTTCTCTTTACTTTTACTCTTTACTTTACTTTTGTGGATAAGGACACGGTGTTGTACGCACTCCACTGAAGACATCCATTAGCCTACATATTTAATTTCATTTAAGCGCAAAGATTGGTTTCAAAACTATTTCTACATTGAGTTCTAATTTCCAGCAAACAAATAAATGAACAGTAATAACAAAGTGTGGTCAAAAAACAGAGTTATACCCAAACACACATCCTATTCTTATGCCCCATTTAGATGCATACGTCTCCAAAACCCGACAGGTGAACAAATATAAACTTGTTTTAATTATAGCAAATATAAATATGTATATAATAAATAATATTGATAATACTGTAATAATAACAACATTATAAAAATGCAAATTGTCGTGAGTAAACAAAAAAAAAGCCCCCCAACCTGAAGAAGGCATGGAGGCAGTGTTTTTAATATTTATGTAGATATTTTTATATTTTTGTAAAATTAATCCTTAATTTTTTTCATATGTAAAGATATTTGTATATTGCTGTACATCCTGTGTGTATTAAGCGTTTGAACCTGCATAGGTGCATAACTAACGCGCTCTGCGCTTGACATTAGACCAGCTTTAACTTGGTCAACAGGCAGTCTATTTCAGTTCCTCAAAATAGCAACGCACCAACATTGCGCCCTAACACCTTTCTAGACCAGCACACCCATGAGTCCACAAAGTAACGCAAATGGATTTGCTATTTAAACAACATGGCGCACAACATGAAAATTAGGGTTGCACTGGTCTGAAAACAGCAACAAATCACGCAAAAGACCTTATTGCGCCGGGTGTATGATAGGGCCCTCAGACTTAAATATTAAGACCAAGGATGCATCAGATTAAACAAAAATAGAGCTACAGCAAATATACAGCTATGAAAAAATTAAATAACTAATTAGTTTTGGCAAATTGTGGTCACGTAAACATATTGTATATTACACTTACAGTAAATAAAAACAAAACAATTGTTCACATTTTAATGTATAATTCACGCTGTTAAAAAACCATTAACTAAGACATTTAGGTAAATAAACAACTAATTAGCTGCTTATTAATAGTTAGTAAGGTAGTAGTTTGGTTTAGGTTATTAGGTAGGATGTAGGGGGGATGTAAAATAAGATCATAGTGCTAATAAACAGTTAATATCGTAATAATAGTCAGGTAATCCGCTTGTTAGGTGTGAAGTCACGCAAAGCGGCTTTCGGGTCCAAGCGCTCTATCAAAACGTATGAAGAGGCTCAACAAATGGTAATTACAAACGTTTACAAAGTGATGTAATACTTTCGAAAATCACGATCGCAACATACAGTTGAAGTCAGAATTATTAGCCCCCCTGAATTATTAGCCCCCCTGTTTATTTCTGTTTAATGGAGTGAAGATTTTTTCAACACATTTCTAAACATAATAGTTTTAATAACTAATTTCTAATAACTGATTTATTTTATCTTTGCCATGATGACAGTAAATAATATTTTACTAGTTTTTTTTAAGACACTTCTATACAGTTTAAAGTGACATTTAAAGGCTTAACTATGGATGGTTTGTTCTGTAGACTATCGAAAAAAATATATAGCTTAAAGGGGCTAATAATTTTGTCCTCAAAATGATTTTAAAAAAATTAAAAACTGCATTTATTCTAGCCAAAATGAAACAAATCCAGAAGAAAAAATATTATCAGACATACTGTGAAAATTTCCTTGCTCTGTTAAACATAATTTGGGAAATATTTAAAAAAGAAAAAAAATTCGAAGGGGGGCTAATAATTCTGACTTCAACTGTATACAGTATATCCATGCCTAATATCAGATGGCCAGAAAGTGATTCTTTTTTTATAAATTGTTCAATTTTGGTGTTTGTGATGCAACAAGTTCAGAGACTGTTGTGCACACTATGATTTTATATAAAATTCACTTTAATGTGAGATGTGGTCATAAAGTGGTCATAAACAAATATTTTTTCAATTCAAATGAGTAGCGGCTTGGACCTGGAAACAGAATTTCATACGTCATCAAAACATCACAACTTAACAAGTAAATAAGCCACTAGTAAATTGTGTTACTTGTTAAAAAGTGTTAACAAAAATTTTAATTAGCAACAGTGGGGAAAAACATGTCTTTTTATTGAAAAACATTGATATTAGACATAATATGCACACTTAATGAACTTTTATATATAAAACTGATTATTTTGTGAAAAACAGTGGATTGAAAAGTCTCATTCTTCCCAAAAAAACTACAATCAAAAAAGCATTTTTTTTTTTTTTTTTTTTGCTTGCTTAAACTACAAATCTTGAGGTTTTTTTAGGGACAACTTAATGTTTTTATGTTAAATCCACTTAAAAAAAAAACAATTAAGTTAAGTTAATCGATTTGTGTTAGAGACAACATGAAAGAATTACAAGGAACCCAGCATTTTTTTACAGTGTAATAGCTAGCATTTGTACTCAACTATTTAATCCATAAACAGAAAAAGAATAACTATCAGAATATCCTTCACTTGCAGCATACTAAAAAAAAACACTATTTATAATCAACTGAAACTGATGTAATTCTTCCCCTGGAAAAAGACAGCTTTTGAAGCTAGTGGGAGAAGAAGTTGGCTTTGACATCAAGTGATTTGTTTAGCAATTACTTTTGACATTCCTGCCTTCGCTACCAGACAAATCTGCAAAGGAAAAGAAGCGCTATCATTCATCTGTCATGCAATCGTCGGCAGTGAGGGAAATGAAGCTCTGCTGTTCAAGACACTTGCAGTTATAGAAGATAAAAGCATGTCAAGAATACCAAAAGCATTTGGAACAATAGTGCTATTGATCAGAGGCGCGTTGCGTTGTTCAGGCTCGCGGCGTGGCTGCTTTAAATGGTGGGCACTTGAGAGGTCCCTCGTCGGGTGTATCCAAATGCTAATCGATCCCAAAGCTGGCTTAGCTCTCTCTTTTTTTCATCCTCCTCTCCTTCTCTTTCAAAGACTCCCACACACAGCAGCTGATGGGAAAGAGTTTAATTCTCCCACTCTTTTCCCCTTTGGCCGGGCGCTGAATGTGGCACTTGACTTTGCTTACAGCCACTCTTGTGTGGACGTTCAGTGAGGGCCCAAACACATCGATGCCAGCCTGCCCTCCATAAGGGGCCCAGAGACCAGAAATGCCAACACGCATTTATTTTCTGAGCACCATAAAGAGAATCAGTGTGCCCACCAAAAGAACAACAGCTGTCAATGATCGGTGGGTGGTGACGGGCAGGGGGTGACAAGAGAGGCAGGACTGGCATGTGGAGTTTGCCTCTATACGATCTCAGGCAGTGTTGTACATCACAAATATACGTACCATTTTATATTACAGTGGGTGGCCTTAACTAATACTTAAACTGAAATTTATGTAAATACATGTTTTTACATTGTATTTATGATTAATTAAATACCTGTGTGTAATTACATGTGTAATTAATTTAGTAATTACATTTGTAATTACATTGTTGACAATCTTAAACCCACCCATATCACCAAACCTGTCCATAACTCTAGCTGTATTCCACCTCAAGAGCACAAGAAGTGTTCTGCAATACATTATAAACACATTAAGTGAACTACCGGACAAAAGTCTTGTCGTCGATCCCAGTTGTAAGAGCAACAAATAATAACTTGACTTCTAGTTGATCATTTGGAAAAGTGGCAGAAGGTAGATTTTTCAGATGAATCATCTGTTGATCTGCATCCCAATCATCACAAATACTGCAGAAGATCTATTGGAACCTGCATGGACCCAAGTTTCTCACAGAAATCAGTCAAGTTTGGTGAAGGAAAAATCATGGTTTGGGGTTATATTCACTATGGGGGCGTGCAAGCAATCTGTAGAGTGGATGGCAACATCAACAGCCTGAGGTATCAAGACTTTTGTGATGTCCATTACATTACAAACCACAGGAGAGGGCAAATTCTTTAGCAGGATAGCGCTCCTTCTCATACTTCAGCCTCCAAATCAAAGTTCCTGAAAGCATAGAAGGTCAAGGTGCTCCAAAATTGGCTAGCCTAACCACCAGACATAAATGTTATTGAGCATGTCTGGGGTAAGATGAAGGAGAAGATGTTGAAAATTAATTTAAAGGATCTTGATGAACTCTGGGAGTCATTTGAGTCATTGCAGAGATGTATGGACGCAGTCATTCAAGCTCATGGGAGTCATACACAATATTAACTATTTTTCTGCACCATGAATTTATATTCTATACTGTACATTATTTCTGTTAAGTGACAAGACTTGTCTAAGCAAAGTCAGACCTTACTGTCCTAATTAAATAATTTAAAATCAAGGCATGATCATATTTTATTTTAGTAAAATACGTGTAATCTTGAGGCCTTTGCCTTTCATATGATCCACTTCTGATACCAAATGATCAACTAAGTTAAGTTATTATTTGTTGTTCCTAAAACTTGCATATGCAACAAGACTTTTGTCAGGCAGTGTACACCGTATTTATTTTTTGATGCAAGTACATAGTAGTTAAGGCTGGCTAATATAAAGTGGGACCCAAATATATACATCTTTGGTAAACCAAGCAGTGCAAGAACCCACAGAAACCTCCAACATCAAGAAAACCACTCTGCAAAAAAAAGGCTTTCTTACTTAAGAGTTTTTGTCTTTTTTAGTCTCTAGTAAATATATAGTAAATATCCAACAAAATTTAAATCAAAAGGCATTTTCTAGACCAGTGTTTCTCAACCATGATAACTGGAGGACCACCAGCTCTGGACATTTTCCATATTTCCCTAACCAAACACACCTGATTCAGATCATCAGCTCATTAGCAGAGACTGGAAGACCTGTAATGGGTGTGACAGACAAAGAAGACATCCAATACATGCAGTGTTGGTGGTCCTCCAGGAGCGTGGTTGAGAATCACTGTTCTAGACAAGTAAATAATATTGATTTGTTTTCAGGAATTTTAAGTCAAACTTAAGTGAGTTGTTCTTTAAGTTAAATAGTCTGCAACTGTGTAAAATAATATTATTTTAAACCAAAATCAACATTATTACACTTACTCCATTTCATTTTGATTGTTTTAAGAGTCTAAAATCTCACTTAATTTTGACTTATACTTTTTTGAAAACAAATCAATATTATTTACTTGTCTAAATATTTTAACTATTTATATATTTGGACTATAAACAATAGAAAAATATTATATGAGAAAATGATTTTTTGCAGTGCATCAGTAAACAGAAGCGTCTTGCCCAAAAGCTCTAATGAACTTTCATGGGATCTTTTTCTTTTCCCATTCATGAAAGCTGAGAGCTGCCCCAGAGCAGCAGTGGAACACACTTATACTGGAAAACGGTGGATATTTATAGTCTAATGATGTTGGTTACTGGCAGGTAAAGCTTTGAGGGTTACGTTGGCCAAAAATAAGCAAGCCGACTGAAAGTAACGTGATCAAAGTGAGAACTTTCTATTTTTAAACACCCCAAGAGATGTCAAACATCAGAAAGAAGCACAACAGTTTGATCAATCACAATTTGATCAAAGGGTAAAGTCATCTTTCAAAGCAGACAAATGCATGTGACTTTCTTTGTGTGTGTGTGTGTGTGTGTGTGTGTGTGTGTGTGTGTGTGTGTGTGTGTGTGTGTGTGTGTGTGTGTGTACTATACATCAGATCCTTGAATAGCAGCAACTGGAAGGTGTTCTATTCATTTACATGAAGAGGGCAGGGTTTATGATTTAAACTGTATTCAGCCACCAAGACGGTTCTCAAAAATGTTGTCCGCACCCTACTTGGTTTATCTTTTCAGTTTTAATGTTCCCTTATCATGTTTGGAGGCACAGATTCTGATACCCCTTCCCACCAGCATGAACTAGATGTTAGTTAGTTCATCTAGTGCCCCCCTTTTTCCCCACTGGCAATAGAGTCACTGTAGAGCCATGTACAAATGCAGCATCAATAACGTGTTGCTATTAATTTGATTGAATTTATGAACCTATAGGCATCCAAACTGCGAATCCAATGTGTTCCTGTAGCGCAAAGTGGTTTTGCATAGACAGAGAATACAATAGAGAATAACGTGTTCATGCAGCAAGCCCTTATGTGAATAGTCAACCATTAGAAACGATAATGTGCTCAGAATTATGTTTGACTTCATTGCTATTTCAAATATGATGCTCAAAACAGTTTCTGTTCATTTCATTGGTCACAGTAACCCTGCCCTTAGCCCCTGACCCAAGCAGTTCCTACTTCTAGTATGAGAGTCACTTTCAAGTTCCTGGAAAGTGGACGACTAAATGAGGACTAATACATTGCTGACTAAATGAATGGGCTTTTTTTTTTATAATAATGTTTTAGGGGTTTTCACTTTTATTAGATAGGACAGTAGAGTATTGACAGGAAAACAGGGGAGCAGAGAGAGGGGAAGGATCGACATAGGACTGCGAGGCGGGAATCGAACTCAGGTCGCCGTGAGCACCGGAGTGCATGTGTCGACGCACTAACCACTACACCAATGGCGCCGACTGAATGGGCTTTTAATACTTTACTTTGGCTTCTCTTTTCGCCAGAAGGTTTATGACAAATTGTGCAGGCGACAGGCATATCTGCAGTGCTCCAACATTCAGCACAGACGCTCTCGAGGTGACCCAAGTTTAAGTGCCCTTCTCTCTCTCACATCACTATGATGTCTGTGCTCTCGCATTAATATAAAAGCAAAAATGGCAACAACAAACAAAAAAGAACTGTGAGAAAACTTTACCACCCATGTGCATGCTGCCTGTCTGATGGTGTGGAAACAAAAAAAGCAGAAAAATAATCTGTAGTGATAACTATGTCCTCAGATTTGTCACTAGTCAGCCAGATAGATGCAAAACTAGTAATTTTGCATCATACATCATCTCTGCGTTACACATCACACTTCCACGTTTTTGTATGAAGTAGATCTGGGAGAAGGTAACATGGAGAAATGTTTAGCATTGTTCATCTACATACAATACCAACACTAACAATACAAAGTCACTTGAAATTCTGCTAATTTGTTTAGGGAAAAATAATTACGGCTCTTCCTTAACCACAATAATGGCAAAGAAAGTTGACCTAAAAGCCGCACAGCATCACAGAGCGGCTTTAAATCCCTGCGTGCAGCCCACAACCTCTTCCCCAGTTTCAAACTCATCTCATCCATCTGAAGGTCACTTTGTGCACCCAATAAATGCACTCCCTATCTTAGATTGGGCTTCTCTCCTTTGGGGAATAGATGGGGCTTTCAACAGCCTAATCATTTATAGGGCCTCTGGGCAAATAATGGCTGCACTTTTTAAATTACCAAGTTTACCTCTTCCACCAAAGAGTCTTGAAGGATCAGGTTCATGGACAAAAGCTTCCCTCCAAAGGCGGAGGAGAAAACACATCGAGATGCTGGAGACAAGACCGTTACGTGACAAAAATACGGATCCGCGGGAAGAGTAAGAAGTTCCAACTCAAAGGCAAAAGGGGTTCAAAAGAGCAGAAAAAAAAGAAAGCTGTGTGCTTTTCAGAAGAATTATTTAAAGGCTTATTAGGCTTTTCGCATAAAGGAAATCACATAAATGTGCTTCAAAAGGCGCTTTTATCTCCCGACGTAATTGCGACTGAAATTACAATAATTGTACCAATTAAAGTAATCCTGAATGAACAGTATGTCATCTTAATGTTTCAGTACTTGGGAGAAGAGTCTGTCTAATTAGCTCCAATAGCCTCGCACGCATTCACTTTGAGTGTCATTAGTTAGAAAGTTTCGCAAAAAATCGCTTTAAATCCTGGATTTGAAGCACAGAACTGAGAGCCAATTGTTCCCTCAATGAATAAGCTGCGCATTGTGACAGGAAGCATTGTGAGCGGGACAAGCCTTTCGGAAGGGCTTCCGTCTTCTTGTTCTTTCACCGGTGAATGTCACACCGAGTTGGCAGGCCGAGACGAGGTGTGGACGAAAGGTGAAGAGGTGTGTCCTTCTTCCTCCTTGCATGTTCACATTGAGATTGGTGCTTTTGGAGCGTGTCACGCCAACTCTCCTGGTGGGTTAATTAACAAGAGCCGCTCTCGGAGTAGGGGAGGAGGGGACATATGTTCCCAGGCCAGAGCCGGCTGATACGGGGAGGGCGGACTGGGCATGGTACCCACTCCACTCAGGTTCTGTCATACCATCCTGGCACAAGCCGGGTACCAGATGTCAGAGCAGAACCGGCTCGGCGGGCCACACCTCGTAACAAGCGCAAAACCGGAGCAAAGTGCCATAAATAAACTCCCAGTGGACCTGACTCTGCTCAAAAAGTCCACTACAGATCATGGCCATCCGCCACCACAACATTTCTCTCACTCGCTCGCTTTCCATTTGGACTTCCGCCTAAAACTGACCAAACGTGTGTCTCACTATAACTAAGAGATTCTCTGCCCGAAATAATGCCTGTAAAAAAAAATATAACAACTGTGACTCATGGTCTTGCGGAAGGAAGACGTAGGGGAGGCCTAAAAAGAGTTCCACAGTGAGAAAAGAAAAAACGAGAGACAGAAAGAAATGCTGTTTGTTGAATGGTTTCCTTTGATTTTGTTCAGTTTGTGCTTGTTGTTGAGTGGACTCAAAATTAAAAAAAGGTACGAACAAGCCAGTCAAGGTGGTTTCTAAACCTGGTGGTTAGAAGCCAACGTACCATAAGGACACAGAAATCTTTGTGTTTCGCCTGCCCAGTTGGATTATTGTAGCCTGTCACAATGTTAATCATAAAACAATCTGATGTTATTAGCAGATTATACACATTCTGGTGCAGATTAAAGGGCCGGATCAACAGGGAACATGAGAAATGTTTCCATATTACAGGCAATAAAAGGTGGTAATGCTCATTTATTTTGCTGTTTTAGACCAAAAACACTTTTGATTATGAGTTCAAATTATATAAGGGCAAACATACTTAGAATGAACTAATAATAAAAAATATATATATATTATTTATTTAATAAATATAAATAATATATATATTTATTAAAATTCAAAATGTGTAGCACTTGTTAATAATTAACTTAATTTAAATTAAATTAAATTAAATTTAAAAATATCAAATATAAAATAAAAAATTAAATTAAATTAAATTAAAAATATAAAATGAAAAATTAAATCAAATAATAAAAAATAAAATAAAATAAAACTAAATAACTGAAATAAAATAAAATAAAAACTAAACTAAACTAAAACAAAATTATATAAAATAAAATAAATATAAACTAAACTAAACTAAAACAAAATTATAGAAAATAAAATAAATATAAACTAAACTAAACTAAATACAAACTAAACTAAAATAAAATACTTCAATAAGTATGTTTTCCCATGTTAAATAGTACGAAAAAAACATCTACTCAATAATCAACAGGTTTACTACTCAATATCCTCACCCATTTTCAATTGCAAGTATATATTTAGAGTTTTTGCTGTGTTATGCATTGGGTTTAGGGGATACTTCAACCAAAAGGGACACAAACAAATGCACACACTAAAAAAGCACACTAAAGTTCTGCCTCACAATGACATACCATGGAACAACATTACAAATAGGGGATTTCAACACTTCTCTCTTTTAGAATTTGTGTGTATTAGTGTTGCGCGCGAGAGAGGAGAGAGAGAGAAAGAAAGAGAGAAGGATGTAGAAAAACCAAGCAAAACCAGACATAAAACACACACACTCTTATATACAGTCATAGTATGTCCATTTCTACAGCAGATAACATCAGTCCATCAGCCTTCACGCACCATCACAAGAGCGAGAACACAAGCCTAGGCCTTGTGACTGCGATTGAGAACTACTGCTGACCTACAAAACTCACACACTGCTTCCTGATTGGCTTGTACAAAAGTACACACCACATCCTGGCCAAACACCAGTCCACACCACTCTGGTCATAAGACTAAAGGCCTCTACGCACTAAGAATGATAACTAAAAGACAACTGAAATGAAAACCATGGATGAAAAGGACCGTATAACTACAATATTTGCCTTCGTACTGATTTCTAACGGCATTTTTATTTTATTTTTTTTACCTTCGGAAGTCGGTTAATAGTACAGTTGAGGTGTGCACTCTGCTATTCTTGTTAATTCTGAATTTTAAATCTCTCAAACAGCCAATCAGAGTTCATCCTTGCCTTAAACAGCTCAATCATTTAAAGTGCCAGCTGCCAAAAAAACAGCAGGAGCTTATAATAAACAGAATGATCAGTCGGTGTGGATGCCGATACACTGCATTTATAATTAGTTGTCTTTACAGCTTATTAATAGTATCCGTGTCATATTTTATGTCACATACCTAAAATGTAACCAATTACTTTAATAAAGCAGAACACTTTAAACTGTTACCAGCAAAAATCAACTATTTACAGGGCAGCGCTGTAATATTAAGACATTGATAATGACATTATTGTTAATTATTACTTCAACAAAACCCCAACGCTTTAAGCAGAGACTAATCTAAACACTAGACACATTTATAAGTGAAGGGAAACCTGTGTGATTGGAGATAACGTACCACATTATTTTAAAATGCGTGAACGGAAACTAGATCTAAATGTAATTCCACAAATTACGTTTTCATTCACTTTAATTTTTCACTTTAATCATGACAACAGCAGCAGATTTAGCTTAACTGTTAAAGGGAAACATGAATTTGAGGGGTTTTTCTGTTCATTTCAATGGCTTTTTTGGTACTCATTAATATGCTGCAGTTTTGCTCAACATGTAACTCTTCATGACTGTTAACTGTGTTTTTATTCATTTTCATAAATCATGTTTTTGTGCAAATGAATTCTTCAGTGCGCAATAAAAACATTCATGAAAATGTATGAAAACTGAGTTATGAGTGTTTGCAAATGAACTTTTCAATTGCACTTTAATTGCTGGAAAAAAAGGGATTACTTTTCTGTTTCCTTCAAATTTTGAACTCATTTTAAATCTATATGAACTATTTTAGTAAGTAAGTAGGTAATGTGTATTTATATAGCACATTTATCGTGTATGGCCATACACTCAAAGCGCTTCACAATCATAAGTGGAGTGTCCCCACACCACCACCAGTGTGCAGCATCTACTTGGAAGATGGGACGGCAGCCATAGGAAAATAGCACCAGTGCACTCACCAGAGACCAGCTATAGGTGGAGTGGAGAGACAGTGATACAGCCAATTCAGTGGATGGGGATGAATGGGAGGCCATGATGTGCAATGGGGTTTTTAATGACCTCGGTTTAATGTCTCATCCAAAACCCATCGCTCACTGACAGTATAGTGTCTCCTTCACCTTAATGGGGCATTAGGACTCAAACAGACCGCAGATTGAGCGCCCCCTTGCTGGCCTTACTAACACCAACAGCAACCTAGTTTTCCCATGTGGTCTCTCATCCAGGTACTGACCAGGTTCAGCCTTGCTTAGCTTCAGTGAGTAACCAATCTTGGGTTGCAGAGTGATATGGCTGTGGCATTTTAACTATATGAAGTAGTACAAGCCAATCAGAATTTGTTCATTTATTTATTTATTATATAATTTATTTTATTATATAAATTTATTATATAAAATATTTATTTATCAGGGTTTTCACTTTTATTGAATAGGGTAGCAGAGAGAGGGGAAGGATCGGCATAGGACATCGAGACAGGAATCGAACTCGGGTCGCCGTAAGCATGTGTTGATACATTTTCCACTATGCCATTGGCACCAACAGAATTCGTTCATTTAAAGCAGGGGTGCCCAAATTCGGTCCTGGAAGGCCGGTGTCCTACATATTTTAGTTACAATTCCAATTAAACACATCTGAACCCGCTTATTAAGCTCCTTCTAAGAATACTAGAAACTTTCAGGCAGTTTAGTTGGAGCTAAACTATGCAGTACAGCGGCCCTCCAGGATCGAGTTTAGGCATTCCGGTTTTAAAGGGATAGTTCACCCAAAAATTTAACTTAGCTATTAATTTACACACACTCAGGCCAATCAAGGTGTAACCATTTTGTGTGCTTCGGTAAAACCAAATAGAGAAAAACATAGATGCATTTTTAGAAGAAACACCAGCACGTTACTGGCACCGGTTATGATTATTACTGAACCGGTACCGAATTGCCCACGTCTGCATCGCGGTGCACCGAAGAAACAATTAATTTTGACACCCCTACTTTTTAAGACCTCAGTTAATTGCCTAAAGTCATGGATACATTTATTTATATATTATTATTAATACATTTATTTAATTTTTAACTCGCATAGAACTGGTAGTGAAATGGGCAGTATTTATAATACATGAATTTCAATAGGGATGCACGATATATTGCCGACCATATCGTTATCGGCCGATAAATGCTACTTTTAATGTTATCATTATCGGTCCAATGTCAAAATTAGGCCGATATCTTTAAGCAGATAGATTACGCAATTGTACAGAACTGCCTGTCTAAATAAATATATTTATTTTACTTGTTTGGTAATTAAATACCATTTTGTTATTTAACCTATTATTTTTTTGTTAAGTTGAAATGTGAAGAAAAGGAAATATTTTTTTTTGGCATGCTGATTATGTGAAATCGTGAATAATCTATATAATCACCTTGCAATTTTGAAATTATTACTGTTTCAGTTCATAAAATCAGTTCAAACTTTTATGAAGTTTTTAAAATAAAATCAGTTGTTTGATAAATATGTTATATAAAAATATAACATTTTGAAATATTTATATTTATCGACTATAGTATATCGGCCTCCAAATCTTAAGAGTTATCGGTTATTGATATCGACAAAAAAAATACTATTTTGTCATTTGCATTTGATAGGGTTGACAAAATGGCTTAATATTTCAAAATACTTTAGTGTCTTGTTTTTTTGTAGTTTTAAAACACTGTAAAATACACAATGTGGCTGCTGTAATTTGCAGTTTATTTTGATACACTTAAATATGAGGTATTTAATATTTTATTTTAAAATACATTTCAATGTATTTTGTTGACCAACCCTGCTGGTAGCTGTAGCTGAATCTGAGCCATCGACTTGCATTTTTCATAAACTATTCATTAGGGATGCTCCGATCAATCGGACGGAGATCGATATCAGCCGATAATCCCATTTCCTGACTTGATCAGGACTCACCAATCTGGCCGATCTCATGATCGCAAGTGGAAGAGGAAGAGAGGAAGATTTATAGGTGTGCATTATAACTTCTCATGTATCAAATATGTGCTCCAAACGTTTTCTTCATTAAGACATGTTGAATTATTCTTCCATCATTTGCAATGTTTTCAAATTGCATCGTTAGTAATTTTTCTCACCATTTGTTTTTAATCTGTTTTATTTATTTTTTCTTTAAAGCTTCTGACCATGACAGATCTCCACTTACTTGCTTTGCATGCAATGGTAAAGTTATATAAAGCTTGAAGCATCAAAATCGGTACTCTGTATTGGCCGATCACCGTGACAATGAATCGGTACTCGGTATAGGCTGCAAAAATCCTAATCGGAGCATCCTTACACTGTAAAACCCAAAACCTTATCAAATGAAATGAGTGTAGTTAACTCAAAATTGACAGAAAGTTAATTCTACTCATCTGAAAAGAGTTTTGAACTCAGTTTTGAAGGTAAGGAGTTAAATAAATACCTCATTACTTCAACTTAAATGGAGTAAGTTCAAAGTACTCATATAGATTAGCTTTTTAGATCAAATGGTTTGTAGCAATCGGTTTTCTCAAACAGTTTGAGTTGCCTCAACTTTTTGCGTTTTACAGTACTCTGTTGGTTTGAGTTCTCATCATTTATTGGGTTTTATCTTGCCCAATTTACTCAAATTTACTCATTTACTTAAATGCATTAAGTTCACAGTACTCATTAGGATTAGTTTTTGAACTTAAATGGTTTGCTGCAATTGGTTTCCTGAAATGGTTTTTGGATTTTACAGTGTACTATTCATTACACACTGTAAAAAATGCTGGGTTTTACATAATTCCTTCATACTGTCCCAACACAAATTGATTAAGTTAATGTAATTGTTTTGACAAATGTAGGTGAATTGAACATAAAAAAATTACGTTGTCCAAAACAACTCAAGAATTGTGTTGTTTCAGCTCATTTTAAATGTAAAAAGTGTAAAAAAAAAAGTGTTTTAAGTGTAAAAATAATCAATTGTCACGTTAATAAATTATTACATGTTCCACCTAAAAAACATCTTATAATATTCTACTGAAGAAACAAAATAAAGACACATACAGTGCTCAGCATAACTGAGTACACCCCATTTTGAAAATTAATATTTTTATCATTTCTCAGTGAATATAGGCAATGCATATAGGTGCATTTAAACAAAACAGATACATTTATTCAAATAATATTTTAGTCACCAAACAGATTTAGAAATTGAAAGATAATACAATTAAATTCAAGCAAAATATTGCAAAAAAAAAAAAAAAAATCACAACCTACAGAATTTCAACTAAACTTTTCAATTTTTTGCTTCTCTTGATTTTTCCTCTTTTTAAAATTTGTATTTAATATTTTTCTATAACATATTAATTTGGGTATACTAGTTTTTGGACCATTATTTTGTTAGATAAGCTCCAGATTTGGCTTCAGTACTGACTAATCTAATGTATATGCACAAATACAATATTGTAGAGCTTCCTATTAAAAATATGAATTTAAAAGATAGGTTTGTGAGGGGTGTACGCATATATGCTGAGCATTGTAACTTGCATGGCCTGAGGATGAGTAAACAAACAGCAAATGTTAATTTTTGGGTCATTTATCCCTTTAAAGCATCATATTGCGAGCTTATAATAAACAACAAAATTGCCCACTGATGTGAACCCTAATATAGCCATCGAAAATAATCAGGCCTTAATCGTTGTAAACCTAAATAAGAAACGAATGCAGAAACAGACATTAAGCAGACATACATTCACTCTGGCCGCTGTGACTCACCCTCATCTCTATAAAAAGCCAACAAATGTGTGGCCATGTGACCTCCAGAGAGAGAAAAAAGAGAAACACTAGCAGGTTTGACAGTTTCTTATCTGTGTGACATCTGTACCAGAAAACTCAACAACATATGAGGCCTCGGCTTTAACAAGTCACACTGCCGCCTACTTCTCTGAAATGCAGTGCTAGTGTGGACAAGAGGAAATGAAGGGGTATTTTGTGGTATGAAAGAGGGGGAAAACGGGTGAGATGAAGCACTAAAGGGCATCAGAAAGAGCGATGAGAGCAGATGCTGACACTGAGAGGCTCTGACACTTCTTCAGCCTCAGGAGTCACAGCATGTTAGTGTAGTGTGACAGAGCAACCTTTAAAGGCCAAACACTGAGCATCAGCAATACTAACGGCCTCCACACACACACACACACACACGCACACGCACACGCACACAATCACACACAGGCCTCAAGCCTCCTGAGAGGATGCAGCAGATGTAACTGTGATTGTGTGTTGCATGTTTGACGACAGCATGCAAATAAGATAATTATTAAAGAGTAACAGTCTGTTAGTCAGGCAGCGGCTGAGCAACATGATTTTGTTTTGATCTTCACATATATATATATAAATCCTGCTGTAAGTGGCTGAAATGCAAGATCAAAGCTTGACATATTTCACGGTACATCTTGACCAATGAGGCACCCTGATTTGTAGTAATTGTGCTGCGGAGCACAGAGGAAATTGAGGGATTGGAGATTTCTTACTGCCACCTGCAGGTTACAGGCATTATTACATTGAAACATTGTACACTGAACAGAGCAATTTTTTGTTGTTGGGGGGAGATGAGAGGAAACAGTCTGCCTCAACAGAATTATTATCATATATATATATTTATTAAATGAAACAGAAAAAGACTAAATAAACGGACACTGACTTGGCCTATCTACATATTCCCCCTATTTCCAAAGATTTGCCTTTTATAAAAGATTTGTATTTTCAAAAATGTCCTAATGTTTAATCTACAATAACCTGTTACTACTTAAAACAACTTGTGCAACATTATATATATATATATATATATATATATATATATATATATATATATATATATATATATATATATATATATATATATATATATATATATATATATATATATATAATTAAATTATTATCATTTTTATGATTAGTATTATTATTATTATTAATAATAATCATAGCAAATTTTTGTTGATGTTGGAGAGCATCCAAAATAGAATTAACTGACTAAAAACATGGAACTAAAAATGTAAAATAAAGAGAAAATTATGGAACTAAATAATAGATAAAAAAGTATAAAAAAAAAAATAAATAAAATTATATAAAGAATTTAGGAACTAAAAAAAGAAAAAAAAAGAAAGAAAGGCAAAAAAAAAGAAGGAACTAAAAAATTAAGGAAAGGATGAGAAAAGAAAAAACTAACTAAAACTATAGACATCAACAAGAAAATAAAAACTTAGTTTTTAAAAACCAAGTTCTAAAATGTAAAAACTAAGTATAACTATCTAATAACATAATGCAAGAAAAGGAAAGCTAAATAACTCCATAAACAAGAAAACTAACTAAAAATATCTAATTAAATGAGTATATTGAGAACTAAATAACAATTAAATAAGCAACGAAATGACTAAATAATGTAATTAAAAAGCTAAAACCTAACTAAAGAAATAATTAAACAGGAATTAATCATCTGAACAGCAAATGGAAACTAACTACTAACTAACTAACTAACTAAAGTTATTATATATAAGCATAGTTAACCCTACGCAATCTCACAGCAATTCGTAACTTTTTGATTTAGTGGCTAATTCGTATGAATTCGTACGATCTAATTCGTACAATTTAGTACGATTTGCTCATCACCCAATGACGGTTGGGTTTAGGGGTTGGGTTGGGTGCCACGCCTCCTTTTTAAAATCGTACATTTTCATACGACTGAACTCATACAAATTCATACGAATTAGCCACTAAACTGACAAAATGTAAAATACGTAAGTTTTCTCGTGAGATCAGGCAGGTTAACCTGCAGTTATAGGTGATGTCTATGTGTGCATGTTCCATAAAGTTTATTTGTGTATTAAGTGTATGTGTGAACAGGAGCTGTGCATCATGGTCATATGTCAGCTGACCTCTCATAGATGGTCCTGAGTGTGACGAGGTCCGTCACTCCATCAGTTTCCTCCAGGAACAGGATGATCCAGGATGTCCGGTATGGCCACTCCTCGGTCAGGTTGATCCAGGATGCCAGCCGGTCCCAGTTGAAGATGATCTGATTGGCTCTCAGAAGGCGCCCTGTCAGAACACTTCATCACGATCACATATCCCTACGTGCATTGCTTTAGTCTTGAACATGCCATGATCAGCACTGGGTTGTAATTGGGTCACACTGACCTGTGACTGACACTATGTTGAGCAGTCTCCTCATGGTCTGAGGGCTGATGTCGCTAAACCAGTCTTCAGTAACCAGCAGCTTGGTGAGGTCAAAGGACATCTGTCTGGTGACGGAGCGTTGCATCTGCCTCCTGCGGTACGTGTCCTACACACCAATATGCAGAGAGCCTGTATGATACCTTTGTACTTTATATGCCCTTCTAGCACAACAGCAGTGTATTTCCACTAGACATGAGCCAGTATTCAATTATACAATATAGTATGTAGGTAACAAATGATGACTAAACCAATTGAGTCAATCATCCCTCTGTTATGATTCTATATTATTCTATACAGTTTATGTCAAAATTATTAGCCCTCCTGTGAATTTTTTGTTTTCTTTCTCAAAAATTTCTCAAATGATGTTTAACAGAGCAAGACATTTTTCCACAGTATTTCCTATACTATTTTTTCTTCTGGAAAAAGTCTTATGTGCTTTATTTAGGCTAGAATAAAAGCAGTTAACTTTTTAAAAGCATTTTAAGGTCAATATTATTAGCTCCCTTAAACAATATTCGACAGTCTACAGAACAAACCATCATTATACTGTACAATGATTTGCCTAATTACCCTAACTTGCTTAATTAAACTAGTTAAGCCTTTAAATTGTACTTTAAGCTGAATACTAGTATTTAAAACAAGATCTAGTAAAATATTATGTACTGTCATCCTGGGAAAGATAAAAGAAATCAGTTATTAGAAATGAGTTATTAAAACTATTATGTTTATGTGTTGAAAAAAAATTTCTTTCCATTAAACAGAAATTGGGGGAAAAAAATACAGAGGGGCTAACAATTCCGATTTCAACTGTGTATATAAAAGCAATTGCATTGCCATAATTCTTGATTCTAATTGGCTGGAAGTTGTGCAAAACATTTGTTTAATGCAAAGGTAGTTCCAGTCAGTTTTGATCACAGAAAATACATGTGCTTCCCTCAAACACTATTAGTGACCATAGTAGCCCCTTTCACACAGTGATACTGGTACATATCCGGAAAATTCAACTAAATTCAAAAAAGCCGGACTTTTTCCAGAAAAGATCATTCACACATCCATTCCAAAATACTGGTAAATTCTGACATCATTAACCAGAAATGAGCTCTAAACGGCTGTGCTTGTATTTGTAAATGTAATAGGGATCCAGCTTGATGGTTAATGGTTTCACTTTTATTTAAAGCTTTAGCATTCATGCAGCTTATCCCAGAGACATCCAACGGCAGAAGCACTAACTGTTTACACATTTGACAACATTACAAATTCTGTGGATGGATAAGTATTGTGAACAACTTCGATGAAAACATATGGAGAAACACTATTGCATGCAGGGCCGGCGCATCCATAGAGGCGGCCTAGGCGGCAGCCTAGGACTACAGAATAGTGAGGGCGGCATCTGCGGCACCTCCGCTTTTTACATTATATAAATTATGAACGTGATTTCATATACTGTACTTTATAATTAGGCACTACAAACTATACCTATTACAACTCAAGTAAAACAATAGGATCACTCGGGGTCCTGTAGGCGAACCGAAAAATTACAGGTAAGGTTACAACTTCTCTTTCTGGAAATTGCTGAAACGAATTTACCGGTATTTTCAACAAGGGGCTGTTCACACATGCAGACCTTTCCGGAAAATTGTCGGTAATTTTCTGGGAAAGGTCTGTATGTGTGAAAGGGGCTAGTAACTCAGAACAGCAGTGTGTGCTTAATATTGTTCAATGTTGATCAATCAACTCGCAATATGCTCAAAAATATTCACAAAAAGGTAGCTAATATTACTTTACAAACTCAGCAAATTAACGAATTGTGTTGTTTTAAAAAAGTAGTTTGAACAAACAGCAAACTAATTTTTTGAGTGTGTGTGTTGAGGTCAGCCTGTCTGATACAATCTAATGTCTACAAAACAAACTATCGATATACAATGATTTGCCTAATAACCCTAACTTGCCTAATTAATCTAGTTAAGCCTTTACTTGTCACTTTAAGCTGAATACTAGTATCTTAAAAAATATATAGTAAAATATTATGTACTGTCATCGTGGCAAAGATAAAAGAAATCCATTACTAGAAACTAATTATTAAAACTATTATGTTTAGAAAAGTGTTGAAAAAATCTTCTTTACGTTAAACAGAAACTGGGGAAAAAATATACAGGGGGGCAAATAATTCCAACTTCAACTGTGCATATACTGTAAAAGCAATTGCATTGCCATACTATTATACTATTGTTCATTCATTCATTCATTCATTCATTCATTCATTCATTCATTCATTCATTCATCCATTCATTCATTTTCTTTTCAGCTTAGTCCCTTTATTAACTTGGGGTCATTATACTATTGTATACTATCTAATTAATCATGGTCTGATTAAATTTATGATTCTGATTGGCTGGAAGTTGTGCAATACATTTGTTGAATGAAAAGGTAGTTCCAGCTAGTTTTTATCACAGTTGAAAATAAACGTGCTTCCCTCAAACACTATTAGTGACCATAGTAACTCAGCTGACAGATCCTTCGTTCATCTGCATGATCTTGAGAACAGCAGTGTGTGCTTAATCATATTGTTCAATGTTGAGCAATCAACTCGCAATATGCTCAAAAATATTCACAAAAAGGTAGCTAATACAGGTTACTATGAGCTAGCAGGGCCAGACAGAATCTGCTGACATTTTTGGTATTTCTGTGCAGTAACATTATGCAGAGGGATTTTGGGAGTATAGAAACTAAACACCTAAAACATGAAATAAAAAAGAATAACTTTATGTAAGATTTACAATGCAAATACAATTAGATCCACTTGGTAATATAGAATATGTAATATATCAATTAAAAATATTACTTTACAAACTGTTGTGTAAATAAACAATACATATAAACATTTATATATGCATATTAGTTAATAAAATTACTGAAATTAATTAAAAATCTGAATAAATATATATTTACACACATGTACATAGGTAAATAAATACACTCGATGATGGGCTAAAAAAAAATCTGCAGATTCCACATGGACCTAGTTATGATATGCTTGTGTGCATGCTTGTGCGTGTCTTTTGCACGCACAAACATGAACCCTCTCTTTCTGTCTGTGACTGATTGAAAAGCAAGAACTAGGAGATGTCATAACATTAAAAAAAAAGTTTAAATATTGCTCCGCATTTTAAGGGTCTAAAATCTAGCTGTGACAATATGTTAATGCTTACATTATACATACACACACACACACACAAACACACCTGTTTTTAACACATTTCTCCACTGAGAGTGAACAAAATACCAAAAAAACATCCATTTATATTTAACCAAAGACATTTAGAACCAGTGAAATGGCATTACTACAGCAACAGATTGTATCAGGATCTGTGTTTGTGTGCTGATTCAGTGTTGTGTCTGAGCAATTGGTTGTGCATGATGTGTGACCGACTGACTTCTTGTCCCTGCTGTCATCCAGAGGTATGACTGACTGAGTGGTCTGCCGGTCAGTCTCTTAAAGTGTTAGCTGGTCTGTTACAAGAACAACACAGAGCCGATCACGAGCACTGCAGGGTTACTCCTTTAAGCCCACTTTGAAGTTTCTAATGCTGAACTTGTGACTCGACTGCTACTTGGAGCACATGGTCATCAATAAGGTGGTCCCCTTTTGATCCAAGATGATCGAGGGGAGCCTTATATAAATATATTCAGGATGAAATATGTCATAAGTAAAAGTTTATCAAACCTCATTCTGTGCTTAAGCCTGAGTTATTGCCATTTTATACACCACTTTAAACACCTAGGTAAGGAAGCATTTGATACGTTTTCTCACCACTTTTAAAGTTATGATTATGAAATCTTGACTTGTGTAGCCAAACATGTGCAGTGTGAAACGATGAAGTTTTAACACGTCACGGTTAGTTCATTAGCAACCGAACATGTGCCTCATGTGGTTTGGACAGTCTCGAAACGTTAGGCTTTTCTGACGCGTCCAAAATTAAATATTGTATATAATAGGCACTACATTTGTATAAAACTTAACTGTATGACTGTTAAAAAAATTGTATAGTGTGGATGTGCGTAGCATCCATCTAGTTGTCACTGTCATGTGACAAACAATGTCAGTTGTGTTGCTTCATTGCCATTCACAAATCTTCTCTCATGGCTTTATGAGATGGTGAAGAATCTCACCAGAAGTATTAAGTGATTTGGTCGTTTATTACTGATTAAAAGCTTTCACACTAGGTAGTTACAAGAACTCAGTCATAGGAACTAGCCAGAGAACTCATTTTCTGCTCTGAGCATTTTTGTGGGTGCATCTGCACATTGATTAAAAACTCTGAAGTGAAGGCAACAAATAAGTAATAGCTTTCTGAATGTGTATAACTTGTACCACTTTAATATACTGTGCCAGAGTTTAATATGCTGTACTGTGCCAGTCAGCATGTGTTTACCACTTGTAATTATAAGGTGTTTACCTGTAAGTGTAACTTGATGTAAGCGTAAGTTAAATTATCTGCCATTCATAGACTAAAATTCCTCAAATTTAAAATGTGAGATTAATTTAATGCGAGAACATGTTACATTAATATATGTGCACCTATAATAAGCCAACAGAAAGCAGGTTGATGTGTTTACATGCAGAGTGTAATCTGTGTAACCTAAGGGGCAAAAGTCTAGCCGTGACGATATATTAATGCTTACGTTATACACTTTAAACCCTGACTAACAATCTATGAAAGTCCAGCAGTTGGCGCTGCACACCAATCTTGTACAGCACTGATAGTTCACATGCAATTTGTGCATGTGTTTGTAAACGTAACATTCTGTAGTTCATTTAGCTATATTTTACTTCTCCTCAGTCTCTGGGTTGTTGAATGATTTTGTGTCTTTTTGGACACTTTTAATGCTTCTCTACATGTTTGCTGAATTTATAAAGTATATGCACTGTAAATGCTGCGTTCCACACAATTGATTTGTGTCGGGAAAATATGAAGTAATTAAGTTAACTTATTAGTTTTTACAAATTTAAGTGGGGGCGTCACGGTGGCGCAGTGGGTAACACGATCGCCTCACAGCAAGAAGGTTGCTGGCTTAAGCCTCGACTGGGTCAGTTGGCTTTTGTGTGTGGAGTTTGCATGTTCTCCCCGTGTTCACGTGGGTTTCCTTCGGGTGTTCCGGTTTCCCCCACAGTCCAAAGACATGCGCTATAAGTGAATTGAATAAACTAAATTGGTCGTAGTGTAAAGTAGGTGAGAGTTTAAAATGACCATTACAGCCGGAGCATATACCGCCGCCGCTCTGAAGAAAAAAGAACGTGTTTTTTAGGTATGACCGCAGTTTGCGACTATGCCACAAGGTGGAACAAAGGGACGGGATGCGAACGGACAGAAATAGCCTATACATTAGCTGTAAATACTCTACTACTTGTAAATAAAGATAAACAATAAAACATAGCATTATAATTCCTTCATTAATCTTCAAAAAGACAACTAGGCTACATTATTTAAAGGAATAAAGAATAACAAATAACCTTTTGGGTTGAAGTGCTTTAAAACAAGTCCGCTATAGTATGCTTCAGCACCAAAACACGAGTTGCCGTGAGATTGTGTTGGTTTGTTAAATAGAATAATAATCTAGCCTAAATAAAATTAAAGTGAAATATCTCAACAAATAGGCTATATATAGGCTTATATAATATACATTTTTAAATAGCCTATGTAGTATAATTTACGAATCAAACTAATCCAAAGTTTTTCTTGATGTTTGCATAATAATAACTTCGCACCAAACAGAGGCTTTCATTTTACAGCTTATAAAACATGTATGCAAATTAATGCAATATCATATGTAAACAACAAAATTGTTATATGCTAAGTAGTAGCCTCTACTTTAGAAAAAGTCAACACACGTATGAACCTTAAGGCTTATTATCATTGTCTTTCATTACAAGTGTGTGAATGAGTGTGTACTGGGTTGCAGCTGGAAGGGCATCCGCTGTGTAAAACATATGCTGAATAAGTTGGCGGTTCGTTCTGCTGTGGCTACCCCTGATAATTAAAGGGACTAAGCTGAAGGAAAATGAATGACTGAATTAATAAAAATTTAAGTGGATTGAACATAAAACAATTATGCTGTCCAAAAAAATCAAGAATTGTGTTGTTTTAAATAAGTAGTTTGAACAAACAGCAAACATCATTTTTTGAGTGTGTGTGTTGAGGTTTCTATGCATGATTTGATGGCTAATAACACTGTAAAGATACAAACACAAAGTAAAGATGTACTCAAATAAAAGTAGACCTGCACGATTAATCGAAAAAATATCATGATCTCGATTCTACTCCCCACACGATCTTAATCCAGCATCGCTAGGATTCTGCCAATTATATTTTCAAGTTCAGGAGAGAAGCATAAAGGAGGTTTCACATTGTAAATAAAGTCTTCACCGTGTGTTATATATGTTGCTCAGCAATGTGGACACCTCCAAATGGCGTTGAAAGAGTCACATACTGTATTTATAGGGCAAAATTCACCCAAAGATGTCATTTCTGTCTTCATGTAATGACGTATTTGCGGCAGCGAAATCACATGTGAGCTGACACACTGTTGTTTACGACGTGCATGCCCATGAATGATGTCTACTTAAGTGAACAGAGCCTGCACAGACTGTGAATGACAGGTAATAAAGTTGTAAATAACATTCAGTTTGTTGTACAAAGCGATCGTTTGGGAGTTGTGCGGGAAGTATGATTTGCATGTATTTTTTTTTTTTGTTAGCAGCCATGACATGAGCGTACTGGACAGTGCAAATCATTTAAATAATCATATCGCTTTTTATAGTTATGATTACGACAAGCATTTGATATGCTTATTTTATAGCGAACATAGAGTGTTGTGTATGAGAATAAATGTTTAACAGTGTCAGCATAACTACAGTAGCCTATATAATGATGAAGATAATGCAAGCAGGAACTGATGACAAATGTCTCATTTTACCAGTGAAAAAAAAATTGTCTAATAATGTTGTTAATGCGCAGTGGTGCAGTGGGTAGCACGATCGCCTCACAGCAAGAAGGTCGCTGGTTAGAGCCTCGGCTGGGTCAGTTGGCATTTCAGTAATATGAAGTCAGAATTATTAGCCCGCCTTTGAATTTATTTCCCTTTTTAAATATTTCCCAAATGATGTTCAACAGAGAAAGGAACTTTTCACAGTATGTCTGATAATATTTTTTCTTCTTATTTGATTGATTTCGGCTAGAATAAAAGCAGTTTTTAATTTTTTAAAAACCATTTTAAGGTCAAAATTATTAGCTATATAGCTATTAACTATTAGCTATATTGATAGTCTACAGAACAAACCATCATTATACAATGACTTGCCTAAGTACCCTAACCTGCCTAGCTAACCTAATTAACCTAGTTAAGCCTTTAAATGTCACTTTAAGCTGTATAGAAGTGTCTTGAAAAATATTTAGTCAAATATTATTTACTGTCATTATGGCAAAGATAAAATAAATCAGTTATTAGAAATGAGTTATTAAAAATATTATGTTTAGAAATGTGTTGAAAAAATCTTCTCCATTAAACAGAAATTGGGGGAAAAAATGAACAGGGGAGGGGTAATAATTCTGACTCTATATAATTAAATAATAATAATTAAAAGTCTGGTTGCTGATCTGCAGAGAACTTTTATTTTGAGGGCGACGTCACAAGTTCCGATTTTGTTGACCAATCAGAGGAAAAAGGGCGTTTCAGCACCTCCTACATGTGGATAATGAATTTTAAAGTCATTTATCTGTTTTCCTACCCTAAACCAAAAAACAGAAATCGAGTCAAAATCTCAGGTTTTTTCGTTTTTTGTGAGCAAATGTAAAACCGAAAAACATCCGTTTTCTTAGTTTTTTTTTTTAGTTTAAAAGCAGATATGGAATGGACGGAAGATAGCCTGATTTTACACCACTTTACTTTGCTGATATACTATTGTTTCCCAATACATATAGTATGGGGCTACGCGGTGGCATAGTAGGTAGTGCTGTCGCCTCACAGCAAGAAGGTCGCTGGTTCAAGCCTCGGCTGGGTCAGTTGGCGTTTCTGTGTGGAGTTTGCATTTTCTCCCCGCGTTCGCGTGGATTTCCTTTGGGTGCTCTGGTTTCCCCCACAGTCCAAAGACATGCGGTACAGGTGAATTGGGTAGGCTAAATTCTCCGTAGTGTATGTGTGTCAATGAGAGTGCATGGATGTTTCCCAGAGATCGGTTGCAGCTGGAAGTGCATCCGCTGCGTAAAACATGTGCTGGATAAGTTGGCGGTTCATTTCGCTGTGGTGACCTCAGATTAATAAAGGTACTAAGCCGAAAAGAAAATGAATTAATGAATATAGAGTTTGAAAGAATGCATTTTAGGGAGTTTTTTGTAGATCAAGGTGAAAAAAAAAACTCCCTAAAATGAATTCTTTTATTGCAGTAAACAAGGCCCTGTTTCTAACAAGGGTACATTTTCAGTGATCCAGACCCTAGTGGTCAGCTGAGATGCATAACCATTTCAACTTGGTATTTACATGTATTTAAAGGAGTCATTAAAGGCAACAAAGCATGAATGAACCCATGTCATATGACTTAAGGGCGAGTGTGGACCAAGCAAATAAAAAAAGTGTGAGATAGTAATCAATGCAGTAAAGTGTCAATGCCTTGTTTTGAAGCTCTTTCAACTTAAAACTTAAAAACATGCATTATACAAGCTCATAAGTGGTCTATTGTAGCTGTTGAACACATTCAACCACATAACCGTATACATTACAAAAGCAATCCAGTCAAACAAGTTTTCAACTGGCTCTGGAAGTGGTCAAAAGCGGAGAAGCTCAAAACGTTATAGACCCAATTTACACAATCTGTATTTAGCATTCTCCACTTGCGATTTTAATGCATCTTAATATGCAAGTGAGGGCAAAGATCATTTATTATTATCTTTCTTGATGATATAGTCGTCAATAAATAATTATGAGGATGGCTGACAATAACGTCTGTATGCAAACAGGTCGCATGCTGAGTTCATCCAAAGCAAAAATGACTCAGCAGCTATGGCAATAAACAGGTTTACAAATGTTCAGAATATGAACATTTAGGATGAATTATTAACCCCCGGGTAATTTATGAGCGGGGTGAAAAGTGCAGCAAGATATCCCAAGATTCAGAGTGACCCAGCTTGAACTGCTTCAAGTGCTGAAATGCTCTTTTGTGCATCCCCTGCAGAACCTCGGTTTGACCTCAAAGCTTAATAGGCTTTAATATCAAATTAACCAGGAAAAGGACACGACGCTAACAGAGCCTGCACACTATTTTTCTTCTTTAATGACCTGGTGTTTTCCCGCTGAAGAGCTGCTAAACAACTTTCCACAACAAAACGTGCAGATCAGGGGTACGGCGGAGCTGGATGCTCAGCCAAGAAACAGCAGAGGCAAAACAAGAGGAGCACGACCCTGAAATAAAGAGGGGCCAAATAAAGGAGGCAGATAAATCAGCCAAGCAAACAAACAGCCCTCGCCGAGCCACTTAGCCTCCTGCCTCCATGCCGCCGTGCCAGTGCTTTGTCACCGAGACCCACTGCTGCTGCACCCCGTCATTAGGCAATGGCATCTCAGCGGGAAGAGTAAACAGACATTAAATCAATTACAGACGCTCCTCGGTGACATCCAGGGTCTCTCGCAATGCCCCTCCTCCAAAACAAACACACAACACATAGTCCTCACTGTCCTTGCTAACTGTGAACTGTGAATAAACAAATCACACGGACACGAAAGAGAGAATGAGCTTGGGGAAAGCCTTCATCTTTCTTGCTTTCTCTCTTGCTTTCTTTACAGCATGGCAGCTTCTATGGCTCTCTCTGTGGTTAGAATTAGGTTTGGTTATTACAAAATTAAAGCTAGATAAGATGTCCATCTTTTTGTCTCTACGAACATTAGAAGTAAATTAGAATTTTCTCAAACTTTTTCCAAGGTGTCAACAGAATAAAGCCCTGCAGGTGTTAAAGTATTACGATCTAATCGAACACATACTGTATAACGGAACACTCCACTTATTTTGGAAAATAGGCTCATTGTACAACTTCCCTGGAGTTTGACAGCTGACTTTCACCATTTTTGAATCAGTTCAGCCTGGATCTGGAAGGAGCACTTTTAAGCTTAGCTTAGCATAAATCACTGAATCAGATTAGACCATTAGCATCTCACTCCAAAATTAAAAAAAATTATTTTGATAACTTTTCCTATTTTTCTAATTTCTAATTTCCAAAGTTCCTTGATTTTTACACCAGAATAAAGCCTGGTTTATACTTCTGCGTCAAGTGATCGGCGTGACCCACGGCGCATGCAATGCGCGTAGCCGAGCATTTATACTTCTGCGCTGTTTCTGTTGCTCTGCAATAACACTTCCGAAACGCTAGCTGGCAGTAGGTGTTTATATTCCCCTGTGTCGAGTTTCTTCTCTGGTGTTTTACTATGACTTTCTTGATGACTATATCATCAAGAAAGATAATAATAAATGATCTTTGCCCTCACTTGCATATTAAGATGCATCAGACGAGTCTTCGCTGAGGTCCAGCTTCCTGCGCCTAGACTGCAGCTCTGCACAAGACGTTTGGCCATAGGGGAAATGGTCGTGCCCAACTGAGCCTGGTTTCTCTCGAGGTTTTTTAAAATCTTCGCTTTCGCCAATTGGTGAAGTTTTTTCCTCGCCGCTGTCGCCACTGGCTTGCATGGTTCGGGATCTGTAGAGCTGCGCATCGATGGATTGCTATTCAGTGTTTGGACTCTCAGTAGTGATTATTAAACCACACTGAACTGAGCTAAACTGAACTGAACTTAATCTCTGAAAACTGAACTGACTCTGTTTCAATTCACTATAATCTTCCATGTGAAGCTGCTTTGACACAATCTACATTGTATAAGCGCTATACAAATAAAGATGAATTGAATTGAATTGAATTGTTTTGTTATCTCTGAACGCTAGCTTAATGTACAAGTAGCTCAAACTCGCTCATTTTGAGGCTGGAATCAATGGACGTGCAACGACTTTAATCATAAGGTAAACACAAAACAACAGTCTCCATCCGGAGCTCCTTCACGGGACTCCACACTTGTAAACACTCGCTGCATCAGGCCCGTGCAGCTCTCACCTCAGCCCACACTCATCAGCGCTACCAGATTGGGTTAAACCCACAGTGATCCAACACATAGGCTGGACTTAAACCAGAATGTATGTACTATACTCAAAGTAACTATTAAAAAAAAAAAAGTAAGTAAGGGATTACTTTGGAGTTTTTATGCAATTTAATTATGGTTACTCATAATGTATTTGCGTTCAATACTGTAAATGAATTCAACAGTTCTGGATTAATCAATTCAGAGACGCAGAGTAACAATGTTTCAGCAGAAGAAGGTTACACTTATCAAAACGATTAAACAGATCTCTACCATGTAACTTCAAAAGAGTCTATTTAAATAGGAAAATTTATAAAAAATTTGTAAAAAATAAATAAATAAATACATTTGAGTGAGATGCTAATGGTCTAATCCTATTTAATGATTTATGCTAAGCTAAGCTAAAAGTGCTTCCACCAGACACCTGAATAGATTAAAAAAATGATGAAACCGAACTATTTAACTGCTACAGTGGAATTGTAAAATGAGCCTATTTTCTAAAAACGTGAAGTGTTCCGTTAATAAATACAGGGATTTTACATGATGGGTTTTTATATTCTGATAAATATTCCCCTGATAGTCAAAATGTAAGTGTAAGGTTTAAATGTCTAAACCAGCATCTTACATACATGAATGAATTCCCATGATTATTAAAAACATACAAATATTTTTTTTTTGTTTTTTTGTTTTTTACCTACAGTAAATCAGGATTTATTTGATGTAATTTGTTATTTAAACACTGACTGCCATTCTGATTTTTTATGCATATATGTAAAAGTGGTCTCAGATCTGTGGAAGCCTTTATAAATTAATGTTATTAATGAGTTACTAATGAGGTAATAGCAGCCATATGGCCTTCGTTGAGCCATGTTGCCGGGAAGTGGCGTGGGAGTGTTGGCGGTTCAGTCTTACCCGGCGGTTCAGTGCTGTTTTGCTGCCCTGCCGGCCCTGATCGCCGAGACTGTTTTGAGACAACTTCCTGTCCACGTCCTCTTGCCATGCTACAGATGGAGAGAGTCAGATGTTCAGAGGAAAAAATCAGAGAGGAAAAGCTGAGCTGTTAGTCTATATTAAACACACTTGCACCATTAATAATGCAGATGACAAACCGAACAGATAGCTGACATGTAAATCAAAGAAATTACATTAACAAATCATATACATTCTGGCTATGCACAAAAGTGCATTAAAGAGCACCAAGATGTTTGTTTATTTTCTTTTTCTGTTGCATGGAAGAAAGCAAGAAGTGTTGCCAGATTGGGCGCTTATGCACAATTTGATTTATTAAATTTAAATTAGATAAAAAAAAAATGGCTTGAGTGGGTTGATCAAATTTGGGCAGGTTTGGGATCAGCTGTGGAAGTGTGTGTTGATGCAGTCAGTGACAAGCCTATGCTTAGCCAATTGAGTGAAAGCGGCAGCAACAAAAATCAAATATTCTAATCTAAATATTTTTCTAAATCAAAATACCAAAGTGGGTAAAATATACATTTAAAAAAATTCAACTTCAGCTGTGTTCATCAGCATCTTGTCAAGTTACAACCAACAACTCACTCCTGTTCTGCATTTAAAAGTAGGCCTAAGGGCTTACTCACGCAAGTTACAGTTGCCTTGAACAGTGCCGAAGCGTGATTGACCGCCCTCCCCTCTTTCTCGACGGCCTGCACTCAAACTGCTTTTACCTTCCGAACTTGAGCACGCTTACGTCAGATGATGCGACTGTTCAGTTTAACAGGAAGAAAAGTGCTCTTGCTCTGCACAATAGACTTTGCTTTAGTTATATTGTTTTATATTATTTTTATTCGTTTGGGATGCAGTGACACGCAGTCAAATATTTTGCTGAACAGATCCACAACTTTTGACGCTCATAAATGTTCATGAAAGTCATTGTGCTGCACGTATTAAGAGGTTTGCTGAAGGTGCAGCTGACGTGCAGCAAGGGGTTTGTGTCTTTAATAACCTATGACAGTTATTGTTCAATGAAAAGTAAGAATGATTAATAAATCCGTATGAAATAGTCTCTTAAAAGTGACGTTGCATCTTCAGTTTTGGGCTCAGACATGCTTTGCACTCACACTGCAAGCATAGCGCCCAACCGAACTGCGCTCTGGCATACCTCTTCCATCCGGGCCAGGGCCAGCCAACTAAACCACGCCTGAGCCCAATTCGGAGCACTCACACTTGTAAAACGAACCAGGAAACTCGCCCGGGCATGGTTCGGATAGCATAGCGTGAGTGCACATTAAGATCTCTCGCTGAATCCAATGTCTTTTTTTTTAGAAGTTAGATAAGATAAAATGGCAACGCAGTGGCGCAGTAGGTAGTGCTGTTGCCTCACAGCAAGAACGTCGCTGGGTTGCAGGTTCGAACCTCGGCTGGGCTGGGTCAGTTGGCGTTTCTGTGTGGAGTTTGCATGTTCTCCCTGCGTTTGCGTGGGTTTCCCCCGGGTGCTCCGGTTTTCCCCACAGTCCAAAGACATGCAGTACAGGTGAATTGGGTATGCTAAATTGTCCATAGTGTATGAGTGTGAATGAGTGTGTGGAGGTTCCCAGAGATGGGTTGCGGCTGGAAGGGCATCCGCTGCGTAAAATCGTGCTGGATAAGTTGGCGGTTCATTCCGCTGTGGCGACCCCGCGAGGGACAAAGCCGACAAGAAAATGAATGAATGAATAAGATAAATAAAAAATAAATAAATAAAATAAAATCTTATTAAATACACATTGTAGAGTTTATAAACGATGTAGGTATGATCTTTAAACAGTTTAAATCTACACAGTAAATGTGCAGTTTGTATATTATGTGTGTGGGCGGGGGGGGGTACACATAGATGTGAATGCGTTATGTCATTTTGCCTATGGGGTTGTAAGACTGCTGGTGGATGTAGCAATAGTATAGTACACAACATTATTTGTAGCTGTTAAAATAACTAGGCAAAATACTGATAATTTTTGACAAACTGAACCAATAATTAATCAAATATTTAGACTGGAAATAGTCAAATCCATCCGTCAACACTGAAAGAAAGTACATTACAATTAAATGAGAATATTTTTCAATTTTGGGGAGATTTGCTTTTTTTCCCTTTTTTTGTACATAGTATTTAAAATGGAATATGACTTTTTAGTACATTACATTTTTAGTAGAGGTGTAACGGATCACAAATCACATGGTTCGGATCACACTATGGTTTTTGAGTCAGGGATCAGACCATTTTTCGGATCAGCAAAAAACGGAGGAGACAAATGTTATTTGCTTTCCAGTTATACAAAAATATTAGTGCAAAAACCACTGGTTTTAACAAACACAACTTAGAACCTGTAATGTTAATAAAAAATAAAAATCAAGGAAGAACCAGCTGAAAATATTAAATACGAAAAATGATTTTGCTACTTGCTACTGATAATGCTAAATATAGAAATCTGACATCTCGTACAACAGACCATATTTATTTTCAATTCATGATTCAACAATTCACACATAAAACTCCAAGTTTCATTATAGATAGATCATTTTTGAAAACATATTCAGTGACATAACTTTGATGGTTGTTTGTCGCCATTTACCAGCATTCATGTTCCATTAAATGGTGATTTTAATCTTTAACATAAACATCAGTGTTTATATCTGATCTATAAACTATTTTATCCCAGTATGTCTGTGTTATTTGACTGTTTGTAACTAATTGAAAAAGTATCAAAACTGAATCTCTCTCGATCAAATGCAGATTTTAATGCAGCGCTTAGAAGGATTAATAAACATGCAAATCGTTATCATTTATCGATCATGATGTGTGGGTTTGAATTGACATCACAATCTTTTAATGTTTAATTGTGCAGCTTTACACTGAATGCATTAATGCAGGCTAAACAAACAGTGACACCTTTAATTAATAACCTAAGAAATCATTTAGGTAGGTCCCACCACGACTTTTTCCATTATCATTATATTTTACAGGGAAGCCAAAATGCTTTCATACACATGATTTGAATGATGTGTGAGGCGATCTCTCTGCAATTGTTATAAATGTTGGATTAACCTACAAGTTCCAAACCGTGGGTTGTTATCCGTTACACCTCTAATTTTTAGGTAATAAAATGGAAATATACCTTAACTAGAAAATACTAAAATTAAATGAAAATCATTGCCCCCAACAAAACTGAATATTCTGTTATCATTTACCCACCCACAAATAATTCTAATCTTTTCAGACTTTATTTTTCAATGTAACAAAAAATATATAAATAGTTAGTTAATGTCTATTGAACTGTATGGACTAAAACAGATCAAATGTTCTTCCAAATCTATGTTCAACATAAAAAATAAGTCACAGAGGTTTGGAACAACATTAGAAAAGCAAATTGTGGCATAATTGTGGTGTACTCTCCATTTATTATTATTATTATTATTATTATTATTATTATTATTATTATTATTATTATTATTATATCCTCCATTTATTCCCCTAACTACTGCAATATCTGTATGTACTTTTGATTTTTGATAAAAGTTTGGACTTCAGCAGTCTCTATATACTGACCATCGTTGTTCAGTTGATCAGCTCCATTGGCTGCTGTGGAAATACAGAGTCTCTTAGCAGTGCTGAGGCCGCGGCTGTTGAGGAACACGGGCAGGTGGATGATGTTTCGCATGTAGTCGTGGCCGTTGATGTTGGAGTCGCGCAGCACACTGTTGAGGTTCTGGTTTATGGCTTTAATGATGATATGAGGGTCGCTGGCAAAGATGGAGATGAAGGGACCTTTAGAGAAGAGCACCCGAACCTGCAAACAGAATGAACAAGTGGATGATTCCTAGATATTAAAAGTGGAAAACATGGTCGAAGGCCTAGCTGTATGAACTTGTTTTATTTTGTTATATATTTTTATTTTTCCTTTATTACTTGTGAAGCATTTTTTCTAAAACAAACAAAAAAATAATAATAAAAAGTGTATTTAAATGTGTTACATAAACGTAACATAAAAGTTCCTTATTTAGTATTTGCTGTATAATGTTTTGGTAGTTTTATATAATTCAGGCTTTTTATTTTACATTATTTATTTGTACACTAATGTATTAATTAACATTCATAATGAATATAAAATGTATGACCGTATATATTATGTTATCTGGAAGTTAGGTAATAAATACATCTGTTATCTGGTATATGAAGTTCAGTTTCATTACATAATTTATACTAATATATTAGGTTAACTAAGATTAATAAATGTACATATAACACCATAATCAACCAGTGTGGTATTTATGTCAGGTTTGTTTTTTTAAAGAGAGGCGTGCAATATTGACCCCAAAAAAAATGTTTGAAATAACTTTAATGTAAGCCATTTAGCAGAGTGTGTTTTTGTGCTGTGAGTCTTCAACTGATTCATTTAGAAACAAAGCAAGTGACTCTTTTTATGAACAGATCATCAAATCAGAAAAATGAATCATTGATCATTTCGATTCATTTAGGAAGAGAGTGCTGCAGAGTTGCTATGAGAATTTGTAAGCAACAACTTTCGTTGGCAAAACATACAAATAAAAAATAGTATCTATAAATATCAAAAACTAGAACTCACAAAAATGTTTCATAACTTGAATTATAGATTCAGACTAAAGCCTAGTTTATACTCGACGCATCCGCTAGTTCGCTTGAGTGTGTGCGGCGAATGTGATGTCATTGTTGTGTTTGCGGAGGTTCACTTTGCGATTTCAGCTGGTGGAGCGCACAATTTTTTTTGAGACTCGAGCAAACAGTTTGTGCGGCACTGCATTTGATTTGAGTTGAATATGAAACACTTTGAACAGATTTTGTCTAAAACAGGTATGCGTGTACAGACATCTTTATGATCCGTCCATGTGTGATTATAGAGATAACCAAATGGATATTAATTATTGGCTAGAAATTGCAACAGCCGTGGGAAAAGAGGAAAGTTTTTGGTAAAAAGTTTGGAAAAACTTAAGTTTATTAAAGCCAAAAGAGGACATGGCAAAAGTGGAGACCCAGGTACACAATTACAGAAATAGGTTTTTCCACCATTTAGGTTTAACACTAATGTATATACAGTATTACAATTTTCAGGGTATATACACATTTTTACTACAAAAATTCCATGACTTTTCCATGATTTTTCCAAGACTTTCAAGTCCATTTTCATGACCTAATGTTTTATGCATTGTCTACATACGCGTGATAAAAGAAAAGCAATGCATGTTTAAATTTATTACAGCATATCGTAAAACACACAACAATCTATTCAGTTTAAATTTGTATTCATATCTATGTAAAATTGATTTAGATAATGCTTACACCACACTAATAATGTGAGAGTATGTGATTGGCCAAGGACCGAAAAGTAAGAAGTAAGGACAACTAACCTATATTCTAGTATACAGATCTCTGTTTTCCATGACTGAAAACTCTGTGGATTTTTCTGTTTTTCCAAAAATGTTTTAGGCCTGGTAAATGACATGTCAAAATTCCATGACTTTTCCAGGTTTTCCATGACCGTATGAACTTTGAATTTTGATTTTAAAACAATTTAATAGTTACAAAACTATAATCAAGGAACAAATTATTTCTTTGATAACTGGAAAGGAATATTTGAACTTATCAGTTTACAATATACTGATGGCCTGTTTCTCTAGGCTTTATTGGTGATAATGGTGAGGAATGTTGGACTATTATTGCCTTTTTAGCATATAAGTAGAGGACAGAAACTAGCCAGACAGTAATGTGTCAATTGTGGAGTGGGCTAAATCTAAAAAAAAACATTTGTATTTTTTAGTAAGTGTACTTTTTATATTTTGCTTTTATTCTTGCCATAATAAAAAAAACATTTTAATAAACTATATAAACATTTTAATAAACTATAATAGTACTCTCTGAGATATGAACAAAAGCAAGTGATGCATAAAAGTTTGATTTAAATAAATCTTGAAAGGTTATGAAAATCTTTTGAATGATTAAAATAATTTATAAAAATAGTTAGTTTAAAAATCTTCAATAATATTAATGACATGACGTTGTTCTGGAAACTTTCCACTTCTCTGTTTATCTGTCTGATTTCAGAGTGGGTTTCTTTTGACTGCCCCCTGTCATTTTAAAGAATATCACAATGGCGAACGCGTCAAGTATAAAAGCCTTGTCCGTTTCGTGAGGTGCATGCTCAGTCAGCAGAGGTCCACAATGCGGCGCCAGGCAAAAGTATAAATCAGGTTTAAGGAGTCTTTTTATTCAGTGATTGCATTTGGGCTCTCAAGACATGTTTCTGTTTGTTTAGAACACTCAATGTCAGCTCACACAACTCGTAAATGATAATTATCACTCATCAACAGAGGAAAATCTTCAGATTGGGCTAAGCCCTAACACTGATCCAGCATATAGACTTAAACCAGAATATATGCACAATGCACAAAGTAACTAAAATACTTTTCCGCAAAAAAAAAAGGTAAAGTAAGGGATTACTTTTGATGTTTATGTAATTTAATTACAGTTACTTATAATGTACTTGCCTTGAATACTGTAAATGAATTCAACAGTTCTAGATTAATCAATTCAGAGATGCAGAGTAACAATTTTTCAGCTAAAGAAGGTTACACTTATCAAAACGATTAAACATGCTTCAGTAAAAAATGGGCTGAGTAAGAAATTAATGACAGTATATGAAACGAAATATGGCGTCATTACTTTGAAATGTTTATTTATTTATTTATTTATTTATTTATTATTCCTTGAGCTAAAATATCTTGCTCGGCTCAAACATAAAGATTTAAAAGAGTTTAATTTGTATTGTCTTTGCATTGACATTTTTGAGATTTTAAATAGTATTGAATAAAGTCATTAAATTACTTACTGAGTAATTGAGTTACTTTGCAAACATAGCATTTTAAAAGCAATTTAAATACAATTTTAATGATTTCATTAGTAGTTAGCTACTTCTCTGAAGTAAATTACCCAACACTGACTATACTATTCAAGGAGTCTATTTGTCCCTCTTGAACTTCCACACTGCTTTAGAACAAATGACGTTATTTAGATATAATCCAGTTAGAGCGTTCAACGTCACAAAAGCCTAAAGTTTAAAATGTATGTTGTGTACCATGAGTATGTTCACACACAGGCTACTCTGTAAGGCACTTCCACACACCCGTCCATGTACTAATCAGAATGTGACGGGACTTTCCGTACTAATGAAGAGCGATGTAACATATATAAGTGTCACAGGATCCTGATTTGTAGAGTGTTTAAAAAGTGCAGAATGGCATCGTTTAGCAATTGCTGTCAAATATCTGCTGACACCACGCTTCTCCACGCCAACTAAACGGTGGCTCAAAGCACCATCTGCGTTCATACCTGTCATGTTTTTCTACAAAACACATCAGCGTTATCAATTGGAACAACATTAGGCTTGAAGAAAAAAAAACAAATTTGGTAATTCCTATCAAAATCTGAGACAAAAAGATCTGGATTTTAAAGAGATGTAGCTAATTGCACCACAAAGGAAGCTTTGAGGCTGCCTGGTAAATGGGCAGATTTCATTAGCGGTGAACGGGCTGCCAACGCAAGAGGATTATACCCAAATAATGACATTTAGCTGAAGGAAATTCCATTAGTCCAGCTGGGAAATAAGAATCTGAGCACCGATTCACATCCATGAGACGTTGGAGAGCTTGTTCTTCATACTGAGTGGACACGAGGCACCTTGTTTGTCCATTTAGTCCAGAAAGAATGAATCTCTTATATTTGAACAGCGGAGATGGATGGCTTGTGCCATCAACAGCTTCTTGGCATGGGTTGAATACACAGGCAAATGCGATCCTGACAGTGAATAAGATTTGTATGCTGGTGTTTGGTTATATGGGAGATGTTCCATGAGGTTTACAAGTCTAGGCTTATTGCTGGAGAGGGTAAACACACACACGCACACACACACACACACACACACACACACACACACACACACTCACACGTACGTACCGTGTCGAGCATCTGTAACACTTTGTCCTGTTCACAAGAGTCCAGGCCATCGATGATGACAGCCAGTCGGGTCTGATTCTGAGTGAAGCCGTCAATGGTTTTAGCCATTTTAGCCATGAGCTCAACTTCACACTTCAAAACCTGAGGGGAAAAAAGGACACTGATGTTGTTGTGCAAAAAAAAATAAAGCTGTTAAACACAGAAACTTTTTGATTGATGGTTAATGATGTAGGCTCTCTGTTAGTAACAAATGAGAAAAAAAAATAAGTCAATAAAAATATAAATGAACTAGTTAAAAACAAACCAAGAGTTAAATAAATATAAATAAATAAATCACATTTCAAAACTTGACAAAAAAACAAATAAACTATACAAACCAAACTTTTTCTAAAAATCTTTTTTAATAAAATAAAGAAAAGATGTCAATTTCACTGTTGATAGTGTGACTATGGTTTATAAACCCGAAACCGGCCCCCGAGGCAATTTGTTCCGGCCCTCCAAATAGTGTGACCAAGACATCAAAAATAAATTTAGTTCAGTCAAAAAACGGCCGCTATATGAAGTGACGTGCGTCTGTTCAATACAGCACGAGCTGCGCAGAGCGTGAGTCACCTGACATTAGGCGAGAGCAGCCGAAGAACATTTGAATATGTTTGTAGAAAAGGTATTTTGTACAATGCACTGATATCGTTATTAGGGATGCAACGATTAACCGATTTCTCTATTAACTGCGCTTTAATTCGTCACGGTTAATTAATTGTAAAGGCTTCTCTAAGCCGCATTTCTGCATTTCTGTTCTGCCGCACGAAGTTAAGCCAAGTTGCCAACTGTGCGCTAGTTTAAAGTTCCGAGCTTGACCACCGAAGCTAATACGCACGCACACTGTAATAACTATAGCCGCGGGCCGTTCCCATATCACGTCTTTCCCGCAAGTTTGTTATGTCGTAAGAATATATGCCAATATGCGGGCGCAAGCGGAGCAACTCATGCTGTAGCGGTTAGAGTTGTGCTTAGCTTTTAGTGCAATGTAAACAAAAGACATGTTAGACGAACTAGTATTAAAATGATTATGTATGTATGAACGCAGATGATAACAGTTAATCTAAATATTGGCGCCGACCTTCATAACCACTTTTATAATATTATTATTTTCTCTCTTCCTCTTTATAAACACACACATAATTGTGTAGCCCTATAAGCACAGAAAAACCTACAGCATAAAAATTATTACTAATGAAAATGCCTTTTAAAGGTTTTTTAATATTAGTTAGGGATGTCCAGATCTAAATCTAGCTAATATAAAGCTTAAATTTACATTAGACGTGATAACTGTGAAACCCTGCTTATTCTTCAGATAATCGTACAACCAAAATCTATAATTGTTGCATCCGTAATTGTTATGCAGTTCAAAACATAACATATGAATGTGTTTGAATGTAGAAGAAGCCTACTTAAGCCATACACTGATTTTGTTGTGCTGTGAAATACAACATTTGAATGTTTGTTAAAAAAAACTTATTGTACAATGCAGTGATTTTATATAGTTTCAAAATAAAATATATATTAACATTTTAATGTAGACAAATACAACGCGGGTGTCTTAAGGGGCAAAAATACAACATATGGGCTCTTATATGCAGTTGTGTCATCACTTAAATTGCAAGTCATATCTCTCCGGCCCTTCGTTTGGGATGCTTTTCATGAACTGGCCCCCGTGACAAACTAATTGAATAGCCCTGGTTTATGATGTCGGCTCATTGGTTAGGAAAAATAAAATAAACCTAAATTAAATAATGATCTAATCAAATCAAATAAAGAACAAAAAAATTACACTTAAGAAGTTAAAAAAAGTTTACATTGCACATGGTCACCAACTGCGCCCAGTCAGTACTTTGATGAGAGACCACATGGGAAAACTAGGTTGCTGTTGAAAGTGGTGTTAGTAAGGCCAGCTCAACCTGTGGTCTGTGTGGGTCCTAACGCCCCAGTATAGTGAAGGGGACACTATACTGCTCAGTGAGCGCCGTCTTTCGGATGAGACGTTAAACCGAGGTCCTGACTCTCTGTAGTCGTTAAAAGTCCCAATTTCCCCAATGGCCTCTGTCCATCATGGCCTCCTAACCATCCCCATATCATAATTGGCTTCATCAGTTTGTCTCTTCTCTACCAATCAGCTGGTGTGTGGTGTGCGGTCTGGCGCAATATAGCTGCTGTCGCATCATCCAGGCGGACGCTGCACACAGGTGGTGGATGAGGAAATCCCCCCGAAATGTGTAAAGCGATTTGAGTGTCCAGAAATGCGCTACATAATGTAAGGAATTATTATTATTATTATTATTACTACTATTATTATTATTATTATTATTATTATTATTATTATTATTATTATTATTATTATTATTAATATGATGATGATGATTATTATTATTATTATTTTTAATATGATGATGATGATTATTATTATTATTAATATTGTTGTTATTATTATTATTATTATTATTATTATTATTATTATTATTATAAAGCTGAAAGTCTTAATTTTTCAGAAATTTTTCGATTTATGGTGGTATGACTAAAAGGTTTAGGATCTCATCTCTTTGATAGGCCAAAAAAAAATAAAAATTAAAAAATAAATAAAATACAATTTGACACTTTAAAAGCTGAGAAAAAATAACTGTACAATACTTTTAAAAATATTTAAGAAAATAATTTTTCAAAAAATCTGAGATTTGGATTTATGGTGATACGATTAAATGGTTTAGGATCTCATCTCTTTGACAGTCCAAAACACAGACAGGGTCAAAAACTTGAATAAAATAAAATAAAATAAAATAAAATTAAATTAAATTAAATTAAATTAAATTAAATTAAATTAAATTAAATTAAATTAAATTAAATTAAATTAAATTAAATTAAATTAAAAAAACCTAAGCATTAAGTTAATTTAAAAAAACAACTTTTAAATAATTAAAATTAGGCAAAATTTTAACATTAGATTGTCTCCAATGAAACTCCAAACTTTTGATTCATTATGGTGTGATCAAGACTCTTTAGTAACTTTAATAGAAATCATTTGAAAAACATCCATTTAAAATGTTTAATTAAAAAAAGCACAAATTGTTATGCAAACTCAAGGTGAACAAGGAAGTGAAATATTTTTTTGAGTCTCTCCAAATCACACTTAGGCCACTCCATTATTTACTCAGTATAAGAATGCAATAGACTGAAAATAAGCATTAGGTGTTATATGGGATCACCTTCATGAATCCCTCACTCTTGAGTTTGTGCATGCGGTTGGCAGCGTTGAGCAGCCTCCTTCTCTGAGAGTGAAGCACAGAATCTGCCACCTGCCACCAGGTCCTGCAGTTTAGCAACAGCGCCAGACCCACAACACTGGCCATGGAGATCAGCACCGCATTCACCGTCAGGTTCTCCGAGTCCACCTTAAAGATGGCCAGCAGAGCCATGCCTGTGATCAGACAGCCTGACGTCAACACGAACAACACGAAAGACGGCACGCAGCACGTCTTCTTCCACTTCTTTCCTGAAACAATCCAAAACAGACACACAATAATGTGTTGGTGCACAGGTTCGTGAAGGTACAGTACATAATCACAAAACTAAATTGGGATTCAATTAGACACATTTGAAGCTGGAAAACTATATGAAAATTTGTAATCATCTACAGTGGGCCAAAAAAGTATTTAGTCAGCCACCAACTGTGCAAGTTCTCCCACTTACTCCCACCCTCAACTATGAAAGAAAAAATAAGAAAAAATCCAGAAATCACATTGTAGGATTTTTTATGAATTAATTGGTAAATTCCTCTGTAAAAATAAGTATTTGGATAATGAAATAATTTTAAATAATATTTGGATGTATTAAATATATAAATTCTATTCATTATGATAATAAATTATTAGAGGTGTCAATGTTTATAATATTTAAAATAATATTAGTCATATATTGTTATTTTCTTTCTTCTTCTTCTTCTTCTTCTTCTTCTTCTTCTTCTTCTTCTTCTTATTCTTATTCTTATTCTTCTTATTATTATTATTATTGTTGTTAACAAATAAATAAATGGTTTATTAATATTATTTTGGGTTTTTTAAATAATATTTACAATAATGTACATTTATTAATGACATTACAAATAATTATAAATATAAGCATTTTAAATATAAATATTAATAATAATAATAATAATAATAATAATAATAATAATAATAATAATAATAATAATAATTAATATAATAATAATAAAAAAATATAATAATAATGCATGTTTATTAATATTATTTGTTTTTTAAATAATATTTACAAAAATATATATTTATTGATGACATTAAAATATTTATATATAAACATTTTAAATATAAATATTATTATGTATTACTATTATTATTTTAAAAAATTTTATTAATATAATTTTTGGGTTTTTTAAATAATATTTAAAATAATGCATATTTATTGATGACATTAAAATAATTATGAATATAAACATTTTAAATGTACATTTTATTATTATTATTATTAATAATAATAATAATAATAATAATAATAATAATAATAATAATAATAATAATAATAATAAATGTTTATTATTATTATTTGGGTTTTTCTTAATAATATTTACAATAATGTATATTTATTGATGACACTAAAATTTTTATAAATATAATCATTTTAAATAAAAAAATTTTATTTATTGTTAACAAAAATAATCATCAAATCTAAAATTCATCAAAATTAACTTTTATGAAATCAAACACATTCAAGATGATTTTGATAATAAATGATTAGACGTGTAAATGTTTATAATATAATAAACATAACAAAAATAATATTGTTCATGTATTGTAATTTTATTACTAATTTTATTATTATTGTTATTATTATTAACAAATAAATAAATGTTTATTAATATTATTTTGAGTTTTAAATAAACTTTTTTATTTTAAATAATATTTACAATAATGTATATTTATTGATAACATTAAAATATTTATAAATATAATCATTTTAAATATAGATATTTAATATTATTATTATTAACAAAAATTATAATGATCATCAAAATGAGCAAAATGATTCATGAAATCATACACATACAAGGTAATTTTACAAGTATCCAATAACTATAACTACTTAACATAGTTTTTTAAATTGAAACAAAGCTGATACAATATAAAAAATAAATATTACATTAATATTGCATTCATTAAAAATGACTTATTTTTAACATTAAACTACAACTGAAATTAAATTCTAATTCAAGACAAAAAAAAAATACAAAAAACTCCTAAGAAAATAATTCAAACTATTAATGAATATTACAATGATATACAAGCAAAACTAACATTCAAGATCAAAAGTTTAAACAATTCTTTACATCATGCATAACCAGGCCATTTTTCCAAGATAAAAACCACTGCATCCGAGAGCCTTGTATGTGTTATTATTGTTAATATCCATTAAACACATAAAAATAATACAAAAAAAAGTAATAAAACAAATTCAAAGCAGTGATTGTGTTTTCATACTGCTCATTCCACAGACCCACCTTGAGTTTCATCATTCTTGAAGACTCTAAAGAGTCTGGTGGCCAAGAAGCCGAACTCTCTCTCGCAGGCATCGGACAGTGTGGCTATCATTTCAGCCATGGACGTCTCCCCTCCCACACTCGACAGACGGTTATAGTCGGTGAACAGAAACCTGGACAGATGGAGAACAAAAAAAGACTGACTGAAAAAGAGCCTCGCACATGTGCGCGTTTCAACAGAATGTGCAGGTAATCCAACGCTTTCTTTATCCTGCCTGCAAACCAACAGACAGAGAAGATTACATCTTTAAAGTCCCCCTCAAAAAAAAAAGTTTTTCACGGTCTTTAAGGTGTAGTTCACACAAACCTGATTGAGTTTATTTCTTCTGTTGAACACAAAACCAGATAATGTGAAGAATGTTTTAAAAAACAGCCATTGACTTCCATAGTTTGATTTTTTCCTACTATGGTGGATGTCAATGATTGCTCTTTGTAACATTCATTCATTCATTTTCGTTCGGCTTAGTCCCTTATATTATTATGAACAAAGCTGCAAATTCAAGGCACTTCAGGAGGGCTTTAAACCTACAGAATTAGCCATTTTTTTTGACTTTGTAACTATCTAAACAGCAGTGAAATTCAGGTTGTGTTTACCGGACAGGCAGGGCTTTGGTGGTCTGCTCTGGAAGCTCTGGTGGATTGACGAACATGAGTTTAAGGAGCAGCTCCAGGTAGCCAATGTGTCGGGCCAGTCTGGTGCTTAGGACCCAGGCCCAACTCCAACTCTCACCTGCTTTTCTCCCACCAAAGTAGACCAACACTGCAACACAATACATGAGAACATGACGATCGGATAGTGCAAAGTCACTTTTTGATGAACTGAACTTAACCTGGAGTTTAGGAGAATGCAAGACAAATGTGGAACCAATAGTATCTGGGTGGAGACTTGGATTTGCAAACTGAGATTGCATATCTCAGACTTGCAATGTCAGACATGCACTCTATGGAGCTAGTGAGGTCAATGTGAGGGGTAGGGTTAGGGGTGGTGTTAGGTGTGCGCATTAAAAAAGCATTACACGCAGCTCAGCTTGCAACTGCACCATGTCTGCATCCAGACCACTCTCTGTGGAACAGACAATTCCACTCACAATCTATAGAGTATGATGCAAGATTGTGAAGTACAATGCTGCACTCTGCTGGGCATATTAATATGTACAGTTTAGTGCATATTAGTTCCACCAAAGACAAACATTCACTATTTACACCCCTTCAAGTAGTTCCACATTTTTTCTAGTGAACACGAAAGGAGATATTTTGAAGAATAAGAAATGTTGGCTACTTGTTTACAACATTCTTCAAAACATATTATTTTGTGTTCAACAGGAGAGAGAAACTCAAACAGGTTTGGAACAAGTGGAGGATGAGTAAATGATGACAGAAATTACATTTTTGAGTGAACTGTCACTTCAAGGACTGAGTGTGGTGAAATAAAACAAGAATTGATCAAAAGACTGTATCTTGTGTCTATTCAGATATAAATCTAGATATAAAAGTTTGATATAAAAAAATTTAAAAATATCATCATAAAATAGCTAAAGATTATTATTTTAATATTTAAGGTATGGTCCATAAACCTTAGGGGTGAACAAATTAGTCTCTAATCATTTCACAGAACAATTAAAGTACGTATAAAAAGACAAGTCAAATTCAACCAATCATATCATTTCATATAATATCATATCATATCATACCATGTCATCTATATTATCATATCATATCACATCCTAATTAATTTATTTGTTAGTTATTTAGTTAATTCGTTCATTTATTTATTTATTTATAAATAACAATTAATAACTGGCAACTAACTAGAGGCTAATTAAAAACAACAACTTCCCTTTATTCATAATTAATTTTGCGCCACCTGCTGACAGAAGGAAGTTTGACATAAATCTATGATTTTCTCTGGTTTTATATATATCGGCTTAAATTAATATTGCCCGCTGTTCTCTGTCATCCAAAAGCCACCGGGAGGCGGTGAGCCCAGGTGCGAGGTCCCTTTCATCGCTGCTTGCAGCTTTAATAATAATAATAATAATAATAATAATAATAATAATAATAATAATAATAATAATAATAATAATTATTATTATTATTATTAACAGTAGTATTAGTAGTACTTGTGAAAGCCATAACAATTTTATATCTACAATTAAATAATATAATATTTTCTTTAATAAAATAATACAAATATATAATTAATAATTAAATTTGACAAGATGTATTCATTATATATATATATATATATATATATATATATATATATATTCATTATTATTATTATATTGAATCACTTCAATTTAGTATATACTATCATATATAGTAATACATCTATGCAATTTAATAGAGTAAAACATTTAAATAAATAAATAGTGCTCGCTAACTGAGCAGACACTGATTTAAAATAGTAATAATAATAAAAAATAGTAATAATAATAATAATATAATAATAATATGTAACTATATATTTATTTATGTATATGTGTAGCTTTTAATTCACAAATTTTAAGTTGTCCTTCACTGTTGTATGTTGCATTATGATTGCAAATAAAAAATACACCTGGCCTATAAATGCATAAATACTCTGCATTTCTCACCAAAGAAGATGTACATGAGAGCGAGCAGAGTGAGGGCCACAGCGATGGCCAGTTTTGTGTCGACAGCAAAGCCGAGGACCAAAGCCACAGATCCACACAGCAGGAGAGTCAAAACCACCACCAGCCATGAAAACTGAAACAACGGCTCCACCTGCTGCCCGGCAAATGTCTTCATCTCATCTGGTATACAAAAAACACACACACACACAGACACAAATCACACCACACCTAGATGATAAAGATCCAACAAGGACCCTATATATGTGATTCAATGAACTGCAAGACATAACATTTAACATGTGGTCAGGCTCATACCCTCCAGTTTCTTCAGTAGGAAGGACTTGCCGCTGCCCCACTGGGCATAAAGGCCCACACAGATGGGCGGCTGCATGGTGGGTTCACTCAAGATATCAGCCAGAGCACTGCTGTACAGGTCATAACCCAGCATATCTCCATCACACTCAGAGGGAGACAGGTGCTCTGCAGAGGAAGAGTTTGAGATACAGGGTTGACTGAGGTAGGGATGTCAATGAATAATCGAGCGAACACCTCATTAATTGTCGAGACACTACTGGCAAAAACAGTATTTTCATGCACTCGTTCATTTTGAGATTTGGCTTTCCGTAAAGTGCTATGCGTTTGGCTTTCCATTAAGTTTTTTCTAAAAAAAAATTTAAATCCAATGTAAATAAAATCTCCAACATAATATTTTAGTCACAATAGTTTTTTTAGGGCTGCACAATATTGGAAAAATCTGACATTGTGATATTTTGCTTTTCTATGATAAATAGTGCGATATGAATACAGATTCATCAGATGCCTTGAATAACTCTATCTGGAAAGTGTTCATTAATTCAGATTGACTGCAACAGTTTTATTAAAAAAAAAAATTAAAATAGTAAACAAGTTACAAGTATTGTTGCTTCAGATTCAGGTACAGAAATTGGAAATAAATGTATGAATGTACAAGAACGCTGCATAGTCTTGTTAAATGATTGTATAAATAATGAAATAAAATGTATCTTTATCAAATATATATTTGTGCCTGAATATATAATATTCACAATATATTGTGCCTGAATGCTTTAAACTCTCTTGAAATGTTCATACAGTCAAGGGCCCTAAAAACAAAGGCAGACTTCTACTTAAAAAATAATAATAATAAAAACTATGGCTTCTGGTCAACTATAAACCCAACTCAACATTGCATATACTGCAATGTGACTATTGCAGATGCACATTGCGATATCCCTGCTAATTATATAGATATATTATATAGATATAATTGTATAGATACAATTAAATATATTGTGCAGCCCTAGTTTCTTTTATTACACTTTATCAATTTGTACCCGTAGGTTTCAATAGCGATACATATTTTTAACCCTTTGAGCGGTACAGTCCCACATGTGAGAATTCTTTTGAATTGAGCAACAATTTCTACTTTTCAACTTACATACACAAAACTGCAATAATTTATTCAAGAATAAATCAGCATACATATATACATATATTCTGAACATTTTCACAGAGTGATGCTCATACATAATTTGCAGTGGTGTAAAGTAACACATTACAAATACTCAAATTACTGTAATTGAGCAGTTTTTCTCAGGAATTGTAAGTACTTTTAAAAATCTGTACTTTTACTTTCCTGTGAGTACATTTTTAGTGCTGCATTGGTACTTTTACTCCACTACTTTCCTTCAACCTGCTTTTTTTCTTATCTTGACTTTTTTCTTGTCTATAGGGATTAGAAAAATCATCCCTGCGATTCCTGTCCAATCAAATTGCACATAGAAGGTAAATCGCATCATAATGAACTACCTCAAGACATGGGTTATTTATAATTGCAGCAAACTGTTTGGAAGCATTAAAATTGTCCAAGAAATCTGTGCATGCATTGACAACATGCATTGACCAATAGACTGTTTAGATGCATGTCACTGATGAGAAAATGACAGATGTTTACTGTATGATGACCGAAATGGCCTTAAACACCCAGCAGGCACAAGATGTCAACATGATCCCAAATAGACATTGTACCCCAACGTTGTAGGGACATTGCATTTTGTTTGGAAATGAAAATACGATTGACATCAGAACCCAACGTCAGGCCAACGTCAATGTCCAACGTCCAAACTAAAATCAACCAAATATCAACGTCTAATGATGTTACAGCTTGACATTGTGTGGGTGTTACCACTATGACGTCTATCAGATGTTGGATTTTGGTTGCCATACCTGACAAATAAATATCAGTATTTGATGTCAATATGACGTTGGTTTAAGATGTTGGCTCGACGTTGGATTTTGGTCACTTTCTAACAACCTAAAATCAACCTAATATCAACATAATTTGACGTCGTTATTGAAAATGAAAACAATGTTGTCTTTAGACGCTGGCTAGATATTAATTTTGGTCACCTGACATCACAACCTAAATCTAACCTAATATTAACATCTTATGACATGTACCTGCTGGGCAATAACTAAATGCACTACAGAATGTTACGTTTATACATGTCCACAAACTACATGTAAATGCAGCAGTTTTTTACAGTGGAATACTCACTACTCACTACTCTTGAGTACTTTTAAAAGGGCTACTTTCCTACTTTGAGTAGTATTTACAAAAGATACTTTTACTCTACATGCACTACATTTTTTGGTAAGTAATGATACTTTTACCTAAGTATGATTTTTTAGTACTCTTTCTACCACTGATAATTTGTGATAAAAAAAAAAAAATTAATTCTACAATTTTAGTTTTTTTGTTGTTATTGTGGCTTTCACAGCATTACTTTGCCAGTGTGTACATCTGGCAAAACATAAGACACACTATATATTAGTTATTGTGTTTAATAATCAAATGATTCTACTAAATTATTATTTTTTACAACCCTACAATACTTTCCACATCCTTTCCAAATGTGCCACTAAAACAGACAGATCTTCCATTATTATGGCTAATTAGTGAAGGAATTGATTAATTGATCATTAATTAATGACGATTGTTGCTGGGAATTTGTGGAAACTGACATCTGTAGTTTGATGGAATACTCACTGGCTCCGAATATCTGGGTGAGGATGCTCTTCTGGTGTGTGCAGTCAATGTTGTAAGGCGTCTCTCCCTCTTTGTTGGGTCGGTAGAGCAGACGACCATCTTTAGGGTTTCTCAAGAGCAGCTCAGCCAGTTTACGGCTTCTCCCACGAATGGCAATATGCAGAGCTGTGTCACCTTTCTGGGAACATAACAACTGCAGTTTTAAGACAGGGTCACAAAATATGTTTGTTAGCAGTTTACTAGTGAATAAGAAATATTTATACAGAACTGTGAAAGTTATTTGTACTTAAATGTATAATAATGTGTTAAACAACACCCTTATTTAATTTGGTTACTGGATGTCATTATTTTTTGGAAAAACAGCTAAATTTACCTTTAAAAAAACTTGCAGAAAATGTAAACATCCCTCTTTCAATTCATAAATATATTTTACACTACATGAAAAGTAGTTACACTCAGGACCTTCAAGACAAAATTGTCCTTAAAACCTATTAAAACAGCAATATTTCTTCCCAGTATCATTTGGAGTTATGCACTCTGTTAACAGGTGTCTAAATTGTTGCAAAAAAATAACTTCTTTTTTTTACATTTTGGCACATTTTTTGTGCTTGCTCAGCTTGTGGAGCAACATTTTTTTCTTGTTTTCTGCTTTTGAGCACTGCAGGCAAAATAGGCAGGTGTATTAGTAAGGACAACAGAGATTGTCTTGTATGTATATACTGAAAAGTTGCATGTATGAGAGGTTTGTTTGTTTGATTGCCTATTTTAAAATGACATTGCACAAAAAAATGCACTAAAATCAGGATGTGAATTACAGTGGGATTTGAGGGGGATTAACCCCCTAATTAATGCTTTATCTACCCTGAAGGACAAGATCTATGGCGGGTCAGCCCTTTTATATTTTCTCTGATCTGTATTTTAAATAATAATGTTAATAATTAAAATAATAGATAATATAAATATACATTTGACCACCCCTATAACAGTTTATACTATTGTGAATATGTAATCGCACCAATCAGTGTATGCGGGAAAAAAAAAACAGTCTGAATACGGCAGATCTAGAGCACCAACAGACATCGTAAGTGTTCACAAGACACTTTTCTCATAAAATAGCTGTGTGTATCTAGATATAGCCTACACAAAAAGTCAAAATAGATGCATAGTTTGTATAGTTTGATCTACAGTAACCTCTGAAATAGCTAATCAGAGGATTCTGATTCAGAAATCAGAGGATTCTGAGGTCAGAATACACTAAATATCCCTCAAAACACGTTTCATTAATAAATTAGCATGTATTACACAAACTAACATTAGCAACAAAGTTAACACCCTGAATGTCAATGAATAATTTGCACCCTGATTAAAATGCATTATTTAGTATATGGAAAATAATCACATTTATTATTTTCTTCATAAGAAATGAATTAAAATCTTTAACATTAATTTATTTCTGGTGCAAGTACTTATCATTAGGACTTATGCTGGTAGATAAATATATGTCAGCGAAAGCATTAAGGACAAAAATTATATGTAACATTTAAATTGATATAAAATGATTATACGAGTGAAATGGTGTTTGCTTCATTTCACAAGAAGAGGGACTGAATTGTGCATGTATGTACATCAATTTTATGGTTACTTAGAAAATGCCTTGAATGTATGCGATTCATGTCTAATGTCATCTTTTTACCTTATCCACCGCTGACACCTTAGCACCCTTGTCCAATAGAAGCTCCACGATTTCCATGTTTCTCATCTTGGTGGCTTTTATAAGTGGAGTCTCTGCATCCTGACACATCAAGAGAAACCACACATACACAAGTAAGCCCAAAGAACTACATCTTTCTTATTAGCATATTATTTTATAAGTATCATATAAGATTACAATGCAAAATCCAGTAAGAATCACGTCCTTACCTTGGTGTAGGCCTCAGTATCAGGGTTGCATTGCAGAATATCTCGTACCATGGTAGCGTTCCCTTTCTCCACAGCCCAGTACAGAGCAGTCTTACCATCCTATTATCAAAAAAAAAGCCTCAGCGAATCAAATGACAGGAGGTCATGATGATATCTACTTCCTTAATCACATGGGGATTCATAATATGTTTATAATATGAGGTGAAAAGGCATTAAAACAAAGAGGCTGTTCTGTGTAGATTAGCATTCAGGACGCCATGCTGACAGATATGGAGAATTGAAACATAGACATGCTTCTGTGGAGATGTTTTTTTTTACCTGGCCTTTGACATCAATATCAGCGTATTTATTCAGCAAAGCTCGGACAATCTCCACATGACCTCCTCTGACGGCTCCGATAAGCACCGTGATCACCACCTCTGGGACATATAAACATGCACAAGATGGATGAGAGGGTCGAGATTCCTCAAATACCAAACTATCAAGGTTAAACGGGTGATAGGAGAAGGCCTACCCGGTCAGGGATGTTGACGTATGTCCCTGCATCCAGCAAGTCTTGGACGATCTCGGTGTAGCCCTCTATGGCGGCGATCATCAATGCTGTATCTGCCATCTTTGTCAGTCATATTCACATTGGGTTCCTCTTGAGCAGCTCCTTCACCACCTCAGTTGAAACCCACTCGGACGGCTACTATCAGAGCAGTCATTGAGTTCTGCAGGAGGAGAGATTGTATTAGGCAGGGGTGCGAATTACAGGGGGGTTTGAGGGGGAGTTGACCCCCAATAATTAACGCTTGATGCCCCTTCAAGGACATCAAGACAAGATGTATGGGGGTCAGTAATAGTTTAATAGTAAGAAATAGCTTTCTCTTGATCTTTATCTTAAATATTAATAATTAAAAATGTATAATATAAATATACATTGGCCTATAACGGTTTCATACCATTGTAAATGCATAATCGTGCTAATCAATGCTAGGAAAAATATAATTCAACAGTCTGAAATTAGCAGTTCCTGGGCACCGATAGACATTCACCCCTTTCCAGCCACAACCCAACACTGGGAAACATCCATACACTCTTGCATTCACACTCATACACTACTGCCAATTTAGCTTATTCAATTCATCTACAGTTGCAATCAGAACTATTGAACCCCCTTTGAATTTTTTATTCTTTTTTAAATATTTCCCAAATGATGTTAAACAGAACAAGGACATTTTCACAGTATGTCTGATAATATTTTTTCTTCTGGAGAAAGTCTTATTTGTTTTATTTTGGCTAGAATAAAGCAGTTTTAAAATTTTTTAAAACCCATTTTAAGGTCAAAATTATTAGCCCCTTTAAGCTATATATTTTTCAATAGTCTACAGAACAAACCATCATTATACAATAACTTGCCTAATTACCCTAACCTGCCTAGTTAACCTAATTAACCCTAGTTAAGCCTTTTAAATGTCACTTTAAGCTGTATAGAAGTGTCTTGAAACATATCTAGTAAAATATTATTACTGTCATCATGGCAAAGATAAAATAAATCAGTTATTAGAGATGAGTTATTAAAACTATTATGTTTAGAAATGTGTTGAAAAAATCTTCTCTCCGTTTAAACAGAAATTTGGGGAAAAACAATAAACAGGGGGGCTAATAAATCAGGGGGTGATAATTCTGATTGCAACTGTATGCTGCATGTCTTTGGACTGTGGGGGAAACCGGAGCACCCGGAGTAAACCCACGCGAGCATGGGGAGAACATGCAAACTCCACACAGAAATGCCAACTGACCCAGCTGGGGCTCGAACCAACGACCTTCTTGCTGTGAGGCGACCGTGCTACCCACTTGCGCCACCGTGACGCCCCCACACGATAGACATCTTAAGTATTCACAAAACACATTTCTTGAAAAACAGGTGTTTATATCTAAATGCAAACCTAAAAAATAAATTAAACACATAATTTGTATAGTTTGGCGACGCGGTGGTGCAGTGGGGTAGCACTCTCGCCTCACAGCAAGAAGGTCGCTGGTCGCCTGTGTGAATGAGAATGTATGGGTGTTTTCCAGTGATGGGTTTGCAGTTGGAAAGCATCTGCTGCGTAAAACGTGCTGGATAGTTGGCGGTTCATTCTGCTGTGGTGACCCCTGATTAATAAAGGGACTAAGCTGAAAAGAAAATGAATGAATGAATTTGTATAGTTTGACCTACAGTAACTTCTAAATGGTCACTAAATATTCCTTAAAACACTGAAAATGTATACATTTTATTAATAAATTAGATCTAATTTAAATACATTTATAAATTTCGATTCACTGAAGCACATATTACCAAACTACTACCGAAAAAGTTGACCCCCGATCATCAATGTATAATTCGCACACTGGTATTAGGAGAATATTCGTTATGCAGAATGTAATGTCTGCAGTTTTTAGGTCAATAAAATCGAAAGGGAAGTAGGATGCCAAACACTTTTGTTCCCTTTTAAATTAATAATATTTACAGGGACACATTTGGACACATATACATTATTTCCATGCAGTTCTTCCACAACACCAAATAAAATACCAAAAAAACACTTCACGGTGTTTAGGAGTTGTAATTGAATAAGTTTGAGTCTATCATTAGTCTATCACTATCATTAATCTTTTCATATAGGACAAATTTCTGACATTGTAAGTTTTTATTTACATTGTAGTCATTTATGTTTGGCAAAAAATGAAGGCTGATGATGCATATATTTCAATGAGCTGGTTTTGATGAAGGCTGTACTAATTTGATGTCACCTCACCTTATGACATGTGAAAAGAAATAGATATGCTTAAGAAATTACAGGATTTGTTTTTGTGTGTGTGTGTGTGTGTGTGTGTGTGTGTGCGTGCGTGCGTGCGTAATATCCTTGTGGTACCATTACAGTGAGGCTGTGTCTCTTTCCAAAACGTCACATTCTAAATCCTTTTCATTGAATGTTCTTCACTGGTGGAAGGATCTTCTCATTCCCACATGGACTGATGATTCACTAGTATGATTCAAAGGACAACTAAAATCCCATTTCTTCCGCGATCACCTGACCCCTTTGAACAAAACCAGGACCTCCTCTTCTCTCCTCCATCTCACTACACAACAACCCGAAAACATTATTAATTCTGAGCACTGAAATATGTTTTACAAAAGTTCTACCAAACACACTGGCATTTATAAAATCTGTATAAAGTTTTCTAAGATCACTTGCCACTTCACTCCGCTCTGCACTGTGTCTGTGTTAGGTCCTGTGTTGGACCTGGTTGTTTTGTTTGTTTGATTTTTGCAGAGCCTGGTTGGTGATTAGTGGGTGGGTTTTGGTCATGATCTCAGTTCACTATCATGCATACGCTATTCACCACTGACTTCCACTTATACTGACTTTGTTTGTATATCCTTTGTTAATTATGTCATTTGCTAATAAATAATTTATCTTTACAATTTACCTGGTCCACATTGTCTCTCTTAATTTGCAATTTTGAGCCATGTTGTAACAGTCTGCTACTGTACAACCATTTAAATTTGACTGAATTTCAAAACACAAAGTGCACATACCGCTCCTTCCTGGTCCACATTGGCGCCGTTCTCCAGCAGGTGCATCACACAGTCATAATGGCCTTTCCTGGAGGCCCAGATCAGCGGTGTGGTGCCATACTGACAAAAACAATGACAAACTATGATTAGACGAATTCACAGGTAGGAACAGTAAGCATAAGGAAGTAAAGAGTCTATTTCTAAATTCAAGATGAGCCATTCAGAAAACCACCCATTATCTGAATTCTGTAATTATTATCATCAGTTTATATCTCCATTTATCTGTTTATTAAGTCCTGATCCTTGATTGACAGATCAGCAAAGGAGCTACACTACTTGGTATAATAGCTGTGCATTTATATCAATAATAATTCACAAACTAATTGAGTATTATTTGTCATATAATAAAAGAACAAATAATTTTGGGTGATGAATTACAGTGATTTAATAAAATTTGCAATTCTATTTTCTTGTTGCTTTTCCATTTATGTGCAGTTGAATATATAATTTGATAAATTATTAATATAAATATACATATTTTTATTTTATTTTCATTGTATAAATAAATATATAAATATTATTTTCCATTCCATTGGGTAAGTTTTATTGTTTGTTTGTTTTGTTTTGTTGTTAAAAAAAATGATCCATTTACAGTAATAATTAAATAATTATCACAATTTGAAATGACTGTATTTGCATAAATTATTATTTCTTAATTATTAAATTTAAATTAACTGTATTACATTTTAAATTGTATTATTAATTGTATATTATTACTATTAACATTTAAAATGTAACTTGTGCTGGTAAGACTAATCTCTTAATATGTTGCATAATATGCTGTTTGATGTGAGACAAAATTAATTAAAAAAATATTTTAATATATAATTTAAACAATAATATTTATATTTATATATGAAAAAAAAAGTGTTCCTTTTGTGGAAACCTATTATTATTTTTCTGGATTCTTTTGTAAACAACATTTAAAAAAACAGCACTTATTTAAAGTATACATGATCAAATGTATATTACATTTTGCATTGTTATACAGTAAATGTCTTTAATGTCACATTTGATCAATGTAATGTGCCCTTGTACAGAGTCATTACTGTATGTTTTTTTGCTTTTAAACTTTTGCTCCAAAGAGTAGTGCAGATTCTATTTTGGTTTCATGTTGAAACAGTTGACTCTTGTTTTTGTAAGTTAAGCATCAGTGTTTATGAATGCAGTGAAAGCTCAAGTCAGCGTTTTCTGAGATGGAGTGATAAGGCACCTTGTCAGAGCAGTTGACTTGGCTTCATGCTGGAAGCAGCAGCTGAACAATCTCTGCATGGCCTCGTCCTGCCGCCCATATGATGGGGTAAACACTGTACTACTGGCACACACAAAAACAATCACACACCACAGAAAACATCCAAGCCTAGAGAAGAAAACTCAGAGAAAGACGGCGTTTTTAAGGCAAGACACCGCAGTCAAAATCCCATACAGTATATTTGTTTTTTGTTGATTGTTGTTTTCTTTATGTACATCTTAGTTTTGAGATTTCTGCCTTTTTGGCTTACCATGAAGTGCTTTTTCAGTGTAAAGTAATGAAATCACCCAAAAATAAACTTTCGAGTGTCTCATTTGCTTGCACTTTATTAATTTGTGTCAGTAGATTTCAAAGATACTACATATTTTTAAAGACTGTTTCTCACTTCACAGTTTTTACTCATATATTCTGAAGGGTTTTTACAAAAAAAAAATAGGTTCATACCATGATATTCCTGATTAAATACAACATTTATTCTACAAAAAAAAAAAACTTTGAAAATGTTTTTCTTCACAGTAGTGATAAAAACAAGTTTATCAAAATGGAATCCTGATGTCATACATGTATATAGACTCACAGGCCACTTTATTAGGTACACCTTACTAGTACCGGGTTGGACCCCCTTCTGCCTTCAGAACTGCCTTAATCCTTCGTGGTGTAGATTCAACAAGGTACTGGAAATATTCCTCAGAGATTTTGGTCCATACTGACATGATAGCATCACACAGTTGCTGCAAATTTGTCGGCTGCACATCCATGATGCAAATTTCCTGTTTCCACCACATCCTCAAGGTGCTCAATTAGATTGAGATCTGGTAACTGTGGAGGGCCATTTGAGTACCGTGAAACTCATTGTCCATGTTCAAGAAACCAGTTCTGAGATGATTCGTGCTTTTATGACATGGCGCGTTATCCTGCTGGAAGTAGCCATCAGAAGATGGGTACACTGTGGTCATAAAGGGATGGACATGGTCAGCAACAAGTACTCAGGTAGGGCTGTGGCGTTGACACGATGCTCAATTGGTACTAATGGGCCCAAAGTGTGGTAAGAAAATATCCCCCACACCATTTCACCACCACCAGCCTGAACCGTTGATACAGGAAGGATGGATCCATGCTTTCATTGTTGTTGATGCCAAAATTTGACTCTAGAATCGAGAAATCGAGACTCAAACCAGTCAACGTTTTTCCAATCTTCCTATTGAGCTATTTTGGTGAGCCTGTGTGAATTGTAAGCCTCAGTTTCTTGTTCTTAGCTGACAGGAGTGGCACCCAGTGTGGTCTTCTGCTGGCTGTAGCCCATCTGCCTAAAGGTTTGACATGTTGTGGCAATCAGAGATGCTCTTCTGCATACCTCGATTTGTAACGAGTGGATATTTGAGTTAAAGTTGCCTTTCTATCAGCTGGAATCAGTCTGGCCATTCTCCTCTGACCTCTGGCATCAACAAGGCATTTGCGCCCACAAAACTGCCGCTCACTGGATATTTTTCTTTTTTAGATCATTCTCTGTAAACCCTAGAGATGGTTGTGCATGAAAATCCCAGTAGATCAGCAGTTTCTGAAATACTCAGACCAGCCTATTTGGCACCAACAATCATGCCACGTTCAAAGTCACTTAAATCACCTTTCTTCCAGAGTCTGATGCTCGATTTGAACTGCAAAATATCGTCTTGACCATCTCTACATGACTAAATGCATTGAGTTGCTGCCAAGTGATTGGCTGATTAGAAATTTGTGTTAGAACAGTTGGACAGGTGTACCTAATAAAGTGGCCGGTGAGAATATATATTTTTTTACTAGAAATGTATTCATATAATATATGCATATTCAAACATAGCAGTTTAAGACAAAACGAAAATATTGGTAAGTCTTAATGTAATCAATCAATATGTCAAAGTATAGCGTTAAAGGGACAGTTCACCAAAATAAAAAACAATTCTGTCATAATGTATTCTCATTTCATTTGTTTAAAACCCATTTAATTTCTTTCTTCTGTTGAATGAAGATGAAGATGTTTTGAAAAATGCTGGTAGCTGGCGCCTATTGAATTCCATGGCATTTTTGTTCCTACTACGGATGTCGATGGGTCCGAGTAACCACCATTCTTCAAAATATCTTCTTTTGTGCTCAACATAAGAAAGAAAGGGCAAGTAAATGAGGTATTTCTCATTTTTTACACTATTCACCTGCAGTTCTTGATTTAATATATAATACATGTTTGAAAGCATCAGGTGAAGGCTCTGCAAACCTGTCCGGTGATGTTAGGGTTTGCTCCCTTCTCCAGCAGTAGACCTGCCACCTCCACACGGCCCTTATAAGCAGCCCACATGAGCGCACTCCAGCCCCCCTTAACACAAACATACCAAGGTCATTATATTACCACGTGACGCTCCTTAATAATAATCTCTCAGTCACAGGACTTTGTGGAAAAACACATTTTCCCTGAGTCAGGGAGTGACTCAAACTATCGGCTGTCTCTTATCTTCCCTATTTGTTATTATAAGCTTTAGCTGCCAACCAGACAGCATTTATGGGCATCAGAGACGCACTTGAACATTCCATTTTGCATTTAAATGTGCCTATGATGAACAAAAATGCTGTCTCGATGGGCAGCTCATGTCATCAGAGAGTAAACTTGACCACAGCATGATAGTGTATATACAGGACTGCACAGAACTACTGATCTTAAATACAGTGTATCATATATCATATATTCCAGTAAGGTAGGAATTAAAGGAATCCAGATGGGCCAGTTCAGCGTACAGTTTCAAGACTATGGCTTTGAATGTTAAAAAGTAAAGAACTGTGTGATGAAATAAAAAAAATGCAACAATAATAAACATTTATAAAATTAAAATAAATATAGTAAAATAGAAATGAAATAAACAATAAGGCCGTAAAAATATGTAATTAATGTAAAACATTTTGGTGTAAAACTTTTATATGCTGTTTTAGTTTAACCCACACCACTATCTCTACCTCCTCACAACTTGTTACAGCAACAAATGAACAACGTCTCATAGCATTACTGTATATTTACCTCAGGCAAGTCATTTAGCATCCAAAGCTTAGATACTCCACACACTCTCAGAAATAAAGGTACAAAATCTGTCAGTGGAGTGGTACCTTTTCAAAAAGTACACTTTTGTACCATACAGGAGGACATTATTACCTTTAGGGTACACTTTTGTAATTTTAAGGTTCACTTTTGTACCTTTAAGGTACTTTGAGGTAGACATTCGTACTTTTTAGATACTAATATGTACCTTTAAGGACCTATTAAGAACAAAAATGTAATATTATCTAAATATTTGCATTATTTTGCCTACATTTATTAGTTAAATAAATCTGTAAATTATTATATTTTAACATCTTAATATTTAAAATAAGACAAAATTTCCATATAGATTTCAAAAAGAAACAAAAATCAGAATAATGGATCAAAAGAGGTCCATAAGGTTTTTGAGGGGCATTATTAGAATTTTTGCATCAATGACAATGAGAAACTCAAGAACAGCTGTTGATTTTAGTGTAGTCAGCTGCTGTAATGCTCATACCTTTAATCTGTGTCTTACCATGTCTCGATGCTCCACATTGGCATTGTTCTCCAGGAGTTCCTTCACCACGTCAGTGTGTCCCTCTTTAGCAGCAGAAATCAGTGCAGTCCAGCAATCCTGAGACAGGCGCAAAAAAAGATTTACATGTACATCGTCATCATCCCAGGAAGAGCTAAAGAATTAATTTACAGTATATGGAGCTTCAGATCTTACCAGCTGGTCATACCAGGTGGTCATAGCGAAGTTTTCGTTGACTGTTACTACAATGGTTTTATACTATACTGTGCATCTGCTAGTGCAAGAAGCTCAAAAGTGTTTGTGCCTGTAAACGTCATCATCTAGTCATTTACAAAATGACAGTACAAGCTACTAGTTATTATATTCAATGGCCCACCCACACATATGAAATCATACATCTGGGTGAAGAACTGCAGTCTAGCAAAGCAGACACAAACAATCAACACTACAATCAACACATTGCTTTTGTCTTTTTTTGTTATTATAAAAAGTCATAGATTAAAAATTAAAAATCATTATATATACATGTATGAAGGCAACATTATTAGCGCTCCTGTTATTTTTATTTTTTTTAACTAAAAATACTTTTCAAATATTTACCAAAATGTTTAATGGAGGGAGGAAATTTGACAGGAGGGCTAATCATTTTGCCTGTTGGGCAAAAATGTATTGCAATTAATCACATCCAAAATAAAAATTAATTTTGACATAATTTAAGTGTGTGTACGTGTATATTTATTACGTATTAACAGTGCATCTGGAAAGTATTCATAGCGCTTCACTTTTTTCACTTATGTTACAGCCTTATTGCAAAATGTATTAAATTAATTTATTTCCTCAAAATTCTACACGCAATTCCCCACAATGACAATGTGAAAAAAGAGTTTTTGAAATTGTTGCAAATTTATTAAAAATAAAAAACCTGAAAAATCACATGTACATAAGTATTCACAGCCTTTGCTCAATGCTTTGTTGATGCACCTTAGGCAGCAATTTCAGCCTCAAGTCTTTTTGAATATGAT